>CAXAMN010008891.1:1077775-1093944 GCA_963970005.1 Durusdinium trenchii | reverse complement strand
TAGCTATTTGTTTGCATGTCCAAATCTTTTCCACCATTAGCAAATTTATTCCTGATCTTTTATGAAAAACTTTTGTATTTTGGAAGACCTTTATTGTAATTCATCTTAATTTTTCATAAGCTTCCAAAGATAATTCCATAAGCTAGGTCGTTCATTTCTTTCATATTCATTCTCATATTTATTCATTCTATATTACTTTATTCTATTTGCATTAATTTGTAAAAGACATCCTGCATTAATATGATGAGTTTGGATGACTTTCTATTCATTCATTGCCTGGTTTTTGCTATATGAAAAGCATTTGTTATTCACGGTTTCCCACTTCCTTTCATTTGGTCTTCTTCTCATTCATTCTTCTATTTTGTTCTCTCTCACATTCAATTTCATTCGCCTGTTCAATCATCATTTATAATCAGATATGTTGCTCTCATTCCTTTATTATTTGCATTGTTGGTTTTGGTCTTTTTCTATTTCATATTATATCTTAAGGGTCATTCTATTTATGGTCTTTCCTTATCTCTTCTTCTTTTAGGATTCTACAGGCACTTCATTATTATTGGCCAACAGATTTAATGGTTCATTGTTATTCTATTTTAATTTCTTGGCTATTTCTCTATCTTTCATCTCTTAAAAACAATATACGCTCTTTAAATTTATAGGTTGCTCCCCGTCTATTTATTTTATATATCTTATTGTTTTGTGTGCTTTATAAGCTCTGGCATGGCCAAAAAAAGGATGGTTTCTTTCATTATAAAAGATGATAACAGATAAAGCCCAAAATTAAGAAGAATATGATGGTGAAAGATATTAAAATTATAGCCTAGCGGATGACCCTTGGCAAAAATATAAAATAGATTGCCAAGTCATGATTATAGATAATGGAATAGGTAATAATGAATGATCCAACATTAAAATTTATAATAACCTTTTCTTTAGTTTTAGTGTTGGGAATGAATGGTCTTTATCTGGGGGTTGTAGCTGGGGTTCTTACAATTTTATTCGTAACTTTCCAACATCAGGTTCTCCAGCTACAACCGTGTAACACCTTATGACTGATATTATCTTTTGTCTCTTTTTTATCAGTCATCATGGTGTTTATAGTCTATTATTGGTTCATTCACATTAATTTTTATTCATCATATCTTTGCCTTTTCACAATGAAAGTTAATGATCATAACTTTTATTTCTTATCTATAATCACGATCACACATTTTATTTTATATTCATGTGTGAAGTTAACGGCTAGTCCATTCATATTACTTGGTATTTTGTTTTATCTTTCGTACGTTTTCTTTGGTCGTGAAGGCTCCAATTTGAAAGGGATATTCTATCTTTATATTTTATGGGAGAATTTTCCACTAAATGACTTATGTTGGAAATTCACTGATAATAATAAAATATGATGACCGTTAATTTCCTCCACAAGCATTCTTTATTACCAAACAAAAAGGAAAATGTCAATAAATTAATGGTCATCCTCCATATATATAGAGACTAGCATGTTTATAATCGCTTTTTGACAGCGATCACATTTTTTCATAAAATTGGCAGGGAATTAATAAAGAATCATGAATTTTCTAGAAAATCTCTTATTGAAAATTCATGAATAAGAAAGAAAAGAAGTGAATGATCCAATATTTTCCATGGGTTAAGATATGAAAGGGGAAATATTGGTGAATGAACGTAAGGGCTATAAAATTTATGATCACTTATTAAAAATCGCTTATTAATCCATAAATGTTATAGCATATTTATTATTCATGGCATTAAATTCCTTAAGTAATTTCAATAGTTTTTAATGCATTATTTATTATTACCACCTAAATCAAGTGGACTTGATATTTTCATTCTAAATTGTATCCGGGGTCAATTGCTAGGTCATTAATTATATTGGAAATCGCCAAAAGAGAAAGAAAGTATAAATGGGCGATTTCCTCATATAAAAAGAATAAATGTTTGTGTCCCGTTTTTTTCTTTGTGTTTGTGTGTTTTTCCTTGCCGTTTTTTTATCTGTGCTTTTTGTAAGTGAGGTCACCCTGGGAATCCATCCCCTTTATATAAGTGATCGATAGGCGGGATGGATTCCTGGTCACATCTGGGCGCTCGTGCTGATCGATGCAGCTGTCAGATGTACAGCGCGTTCGGCTTGAGTTGAGCGTGCTAGTGCGGGATGGAGAAATGCTTTGGACGTTTGACAATCTTTAGCACAGCTGTGCGCCTCATAGGGCGCATTCTTCCCAGCCACGGGACCCCCCCCCCCGACGAACAGAATCAACTCTTACAGGACCAAACTCAATGCAAACTCCTGATTGTAATACATTTTTGCTAAAGCAAGGAGAACTCAGGTAGCTCAAGCTACCTTTCGTGAATTCAGGTTTCCCCCCCTCGACCAAACACCTTTCATGGCAGACTCCATAGGTTTATATTATCAAGGATTGAGATATCCTGATATCCTGAGGAATCGTGATATCCGTTCGGATGCGAAGTATTCCAATGTCTTACAGCGGAAGAAACGTCCTTCTCTTCTAGAAACGGTTATTCACCGACTTTTACCATCTTTGACCTCACACACACCCTCCTCAAAAGGTGCCTGAAGGAAACACATGCTCTCACACACCATCTGCCTCTGCCACCAACGCCATCACGTCGGCCATCAGGCGACAGCTGACACGCCGGGCACGTGGTTGAAGTCCAAAATAACGTCCTCCGAGTCTTTCACTGCTCCTGAGACAGATTGAGGGTACTTATGGGTATAGTTATGGGTACAGTATGGTACAGCGGTTTCAGAGTATCCCCAAAAGGTGGTTTTGGAGGACCCCCAATATAAATAATCTATATACTCTGAAACCATTGTAGTTGGAATAGATTCGGCAAAGCGAACCGCCGTCGCAGCAAAATCATGACAAATCGATCCACCGCCGTCACCCGAAAAAAACCCAACATGCTAAGCTGGTCATGGGAGTTCCACTAAATGGCGATCAGCTCGATGTTGGGTAGTTCAAAGTTGGAGTCATCTGGGGTCCCCAAACTGGAGGCCTGGAGAATGCACAGCAAAACCTAGCAAAGCCCCCGTGGACCTGGCGTCTCCCTTCTTCAAGACTGCCATGTTTTCGCAGTCCAACATCAACCCGACCCGCCGACCTTCTCGAAAAGAATGCTACTGGCGCGCAGTAAAGCAGTGAGTGGCATCTGGTCCTGAGCAAGTGGGTCTTGCTGATGGCAAGTGGTACCCGCAAGAGAGATCTTCGATGTCCAAGCATCAAATGGAGTGGTAAGACTCCAGGTCCACCGGAGTCCACCCAAGTATATTGCTCTTGCATCCATCCCCACATCTGATATCATTTTAGCCGCAAGATTGATCGTCTTTTCAGGTGGTGTGTGATATGTATGCTGTCGTGTCTTGGTTGTCGCATCTCAGTTTTCAGCTAGATCAGAACCTGCATTTTCAGATCCCACGGATCCCACGTCAACGTCCATCTCAGGACCTTGAGTAGTCGGATCCGTACAGGTGGTACCTGAACATCGCCCAGGAATAACCCGGCGGTGAAGGTGTCATCAAAAAGGTGGTCCTTCTCTTGGGAAATCCTTCCCTGAGGCCATCGGTCACCTCGAGGCCATCGCTAGTAGGTTGAATGTCCTCAATTTGTACTCCGACTGATGAATGATCCACACAACGGGGGTGTATTGAAATAGGGTGACCTCCCAAAGAACCCCCCAACGAACAGGCAGAATAGACTATATGATATATATATATATATTGTATAATATATATATATATAATAACTCAATTCCCATTGGGCCAACGGGTGTCCCTATTCCATCTTATTCCAATAACCATGCACACCCCCAACTGGTCTCAAACACTGAAAAACAATAACCAAGGAGCCCATCACCGCAAGCCCATCACGAGGCACGGCCGCTACGCCGCGGGGAGCCTCGCCGTGGCGCCACCGCAGTGGTCGAAATGACCGGTGTGAGGATGCGCACCGCCTCTGCCACGACACACCTCAGGTGATGAAGCAACCAGGACCGACCCTGATGGGTACGTTGAAACCGGGCCAAACGAGGAGACATCGTAAGGCATAATGAGAAAATAGAGCAAACAAAAGGAGACACGGCCGTACAAAGAATATAGGGAAGAGCCGCTCGTATGATGTGGAACAGTGTAGCAGTGACCCCTTACAGGATATTGGGATACAGCATCAATGGAGCTATACTGATGACTCTATTGACTGTATTGCAACTCCCCATGCTTTGATATCGCACAAAGCCTACTAGAGGTTTCTGTGTTCAAAATCGGATTGAAAATGCCACTAAGTGGGAAAAACAAGAATCCATTGTCGCCTCCAGCAAGACTCGGCCAAGCTTTGTGCTTGCCTTTCATAGGGCGAACACCTGTGAACACAAACATCGGAGTGAAGACCTTTCTCGGAAATAGAAGTACAAAGCAAACAGCGTCTCCACGCGCAGCCGGGCCACCAGAAGACCTCCAACCTCATCAGTGTAGACCAAGGACTTTCACTCACTCCGAAGACCGGCACCAGCGGCACCAGCCCCCGACCGGAGTTGGTGCCAGCGGTTGACCATGCAGTGCCAGCTGACAGCGCCAGCCAGCGCCCCTGCCAAAGGTCCGGTGCGCATTGCGTAGGTGGAGACAGCACGAGGGCAGACCTGCTCCCGCGGAGGACAGCAAAGCGTGGGCATGTCGCGGGCGGAGAATAGGAGGTAGGACAGGTGCAAGCACGCCAGTATCTGCAAGCTCCTGACAAATGTTGTTTTCAATCTTGAGAGTACGTATGTCATGTCAAAGTTGACCAACATGGCCAACATGTCATTCGAATGATTCCTTGCTTTGAAGTTCCAACCCAATATGATGCTCACCAGTTGAGTAGATGAAGATTGGAGTAAGAACACCAGGCAAACTAGGCAGCAACAATCAGCCGCAGGTCGCGTCTAATTCCAACCTAATTTTAGCCCTACTGTGTCTCTCCGTCTGCGTCTCGTCGTCCGAATGCGTCCGAATGTATTTGTTCATGGCAGCTAACGTGCGGAAGAAACGGGAGGCCCCGTAATATAATGCAGAATATTGATTCAAATTTCAAGCCCCCCCAAGCCAGAAGAGGTGCTACAATCTATGTGCGGGGCGGGTATTCATCAAGATTCTACCTGATTCTACTGGCTAGTGGCTTGCTTCAACTCACTGGAAAAATACTAGGATCAATCATCTCAAGTAGTAGAGGTTGAAAACTAGTAGTAATGCCAGGAGCTACTAGTAGCGTCCTTGTTACTAGAGTGATGCACCTTGCTACTACTAGCACTTTGTCTACCATTCTGCACTTGGTCTCCTGATCACTTCGTCTCCAACTCTTCAGGACTTCGTCTTGTTTCTGTGGCGAGGGCCTGGTCTCCAACGAGATGTGGCGTGGACTCCTGGAACCTTTGGTTGTCTCAAAAACGAGTCCCCACGGATTGGTGCTTTTTTCGTGTCCCAAAATGGCCACAAAGATTTGTGCACTCCCTTTGAGCATCCTTGGGGACGGTGATCTTGACACTATTATGAGACCGAGATAGTATATATGAACATATGGGGTCTATAATTACCAGCAAGAGTGGATGATGATGGTTAGTAAAGGCCTCGTTCAAATAGTGATAATCACAGTGATCATCGTTTACTGACTGTGACAGACTGGACAGTCGTTTGATGAAACCAATTTCATGAATATCACAATCATGCCATGCAGTCCATGCTGCTAATCACATGAAGCAATAGATGAAACGTGTACAAAACTTGCCCAACAAGGCAGGGACTGTGACACAGTGTGATAGTCCTCCAAAAAACTGTCTTTAGTCTATAATAGTTCCTCATGATTGATACAACAAATGTATACAAATGATTACACATGTAACAATCATTAAACGGTAAGTAGACCTTGCGAATGAACCATCAGGATTCCTGGAAAACAGTTTTTGTGACAATGCCCTCAACCATCTACTTGCCGGAGTGTATGCCCCTCTGCTCAGCAGTCACGGCAAGTCATGGGATTAGGGAGCTTTTTTCCCTCGGTGTCCTTGGAAATTGTACGTGCTTCCTTTTATTGGAAAGAAGAACTGTTGCCTAAAGGATCTTGAGGCTGTTTCACCTTGTCTCAAAAGGACGCTGACTTCTCTGATGGCCCTTGAGCCAAAGCCCTTTTCTTTTTAGTTGAACGAGAACAGCACCCTGCATATTTCAAAGGCGCTTGGATGCGTACTTGGATGATCTGGCACAAGTCCGCAGTCCGCACCCCGCCCAGCCCACCTCGGCCTCGATCGCTCTAGCCCAATGAAAGCAGGAGAAGCAGGAGGAGTCAGCGGGATCGCTCCCCCCATCAGTCGGGTTGCAAATGATAGAAGTAATGATAGATCTCTTCTGCTAATGGTGGCTCTCTTCTGGACTTCCGTTGTTTCCGTCACTTCCCTTGTCACGACCGGCATTGGCAACACAGGGTTGAAATGGCGACCTAGCCGCAGTGGTGCGTTGCTCTCATCGATTCTCCAGCACCCATTTGTTTTCGGACGAGTTTCTCAGCGCGTTTGGATCAAACCTCTGGAAGGTGGTTCATCCTCAGATTGGATTCTTCAATTAAGGCAGCTCGAAGTTCCCAACAGGCTGTAGTGTGTTTTAGCCACATGACTTACACGACTCGCAATTCCAGGACACTTCGAGAACCGACGTGGATGGTTTGGCGTTTCCTCACAGAACAATTGAGGTGGCACCAAAGGACACGACTGGCTCGATGTGAGAAAAAAAAAGCATGACTGGAATGCCCCACAACTGGTTGGTTTTGAGGCTCGAAAGATTTGCTTGAGATGGTAAATCCTGTGGTCTCTGTGACCCACCAGTCCCTGCCATGTCCTTGTCACGTGGGTCATCTGGGTCAACACACAGGATTTTAGAGGGACACGTCCCCACTCACGCCCGATTTGAGGACATCCTTCAGCTAGCCAAACAGCCGTGGCCTGCATGGTCTAAGGTGCCTTCAAAACATCTCCAACGGATCGGAATGCATTCAGATCGTGGTCATGGTCCTCCCGGACCTTGAAGACGTAGCAAAGGATGCGGTCAAGGAGATAGCTAAACAACAAAAGCTCTTCCGCAGTACGTAGAAGGTCAGCAAGATCAGGCTAAGTGCAACTTCTCTGCTCAAGCACTCCTCCAAACACAGACTCCGGCAAAGAAGATCCCAGAAGCCTGCTTCTTCAGCTCATGACCGAAAATGTTCAATGAACGAACTGCCCATCTTCCTGACAATCCACGGCTCACTGACAACCTCCCAAGAACTCCCCCCGAATCAAAACTCTTCACCTCATCTGCTCATCCAAAACGCTGCTCTGGAGCTTATGGCGAGTTCACCCGGGCCTCGCTCGTGCGCGCAGGCTCGCGGTCATCTGGCGGTCATCTGGTCCATCCGTCGCACCCCATTGGATGAGAACGACACATGGCTCCCATGGCTCATGGTCTCATCATTCTTCCGTAGCGCGTAGCTCTTCCGTGCGGAACCGTCCGTCCCTCTCCGTCCCTCTGATGTCTCATCGCGAGCGGACACATGTCGTCTGGCCGCTCTCATGTCCGGTTCGGATGCACGATTGGTTGCAGGCCAGGTGTGACTAAGGGCCGTGACTTTGGTGTGTGAATCGAAGAAAACGCTGGAACACAAAACCTGGAATCGTCAGTTGGCCACGACCAGAGCTTTCTTTCAATGTGAAGAGTTTTGTGGGGCAAAAAATCGCTCCCTGACCGTGCTGAAGCAGTTGAAGGACACAAGTGCCGACGCTTCCTACACTGGACTCTCCGAAAGTGAGGATGTTTTGGGCCAATGCGATTCTGGGCACCAGGATCTTCTTTGGAGCGGACATGCAGGGGGTAGAAGAAGTTTGGCAAACAAAGGCATACGCTATCTGCTTACGCATACGCAATGTACGCGTTCAAACTTTGCCGGAATAATGTAGATTACCTTCTCTCCAAAGAAGGTGTGTGGTTATAGACCAAAGCCAAAACATGTCACTCAGAAACTTACTATAGCACTTGATCATACTTGATCCCTTTACTTTACATGGCTCTATAGCACGCATGCTCACTTGTATAGGACAGGGTTTCATGTCATAATTATGGTCTCATCATATCCCTGGCTTGATCATGGTCCCCCGCAGTTCACCCCACTCAACATCCTAGCGCCATATTCATGGGTGCATTTTGCGCACGATCTGCTCCAGGAGCTCCTCCCCACTTCCTACCGACACTGAGTTACCGACATTCGGCGACAAACTCTGCCGGGAGGTCTTTCCTCGATCGGCCTCTTCTCGTCGGAAGAGGCAGCCTTTCCTCCCTCGATCGGACCGCGAAAAGGGGCCTCGATTCAACGCTGGATGTGCCGGGTGGTGCTGCGGGCCAACTCAACACGACTGAGAGTTGAGCAGAACGATGTTCCACGCAGTTTCTTCGCTAGCAACGTGCCGAGCTGGAACTGCTCAAAGCTTCACGTCACCAATAGCCATAGCATCAAAGGCTTGGAGCGGCTCATTAAGAAGGGTCTTTTCTTCCCTAGAACACATCATGCCATTGCGAGAACTCCTGGTGGCATGCAGGAGCTCGTAGCATCAAAAAGTATCACTTCACTTGCTTAGACCCAGGTGAGAAATGGTCGCAACCCTCTGTGCTTTGTGGCCACTCCGAAGCTTAAGAAAGGCCGAAATCCTGCGAACTCGCGATGGCCACGTGTACCTTGGTAACGATGGCACACGTTGCTGGAAATGTGCAAACAGTTGTAGGTTCTCCAAGTCGTATGGGATACATTGCCAAGGCTTTCAAGATCATATGTTCCTTTTCCACTGGCTTATGAGCAAGAACTCAGTGAGAGCAAATCATTACGCTCCAAGTACAAATGCATGTCGTATGTGACACTCCTGTCTCAACCAGTCCAAAAAACTTTCTCGTTTCAAGACACAAACTATCTGTAATTGGATAAACCGCTCCTTCTGCTTGTGAACGGAACTCAGACTCAACTCGGACTCCAGCAACACGTTTTCACCTGCTTTCCCGGGTTAATCGGTCGTTTCGAAGTGAAAGAACGGTCAAGTTTCACTGTTCCAGCCAGCGTCGGCAAGGATGGGCCACCTGGGGTTTGCATTCAGCTCCTGGAAACCTGCACTGGGCGGGTCTATGATTGGGCTTTCTCTCCTTGTATTGACGAAAACGCTTCAGCCTCAAGTGTACTCCTCTAGTGCTTCCGACTAATCGATAGCAAAAGTGTCTGATTCTCTTTGAGTGGTGTTCACACCGCCCTATCCTTGTAAACAAGTGCACGTGTGCTTGCTGCCGATTTGACAAAACTGCTGACGCACCATGCTTTGGCTTATCCTTTGACTTCTGCAATATGTGAGTGGTGAAAGCGTCAGCCCAGCACTTTGATTGTTGAATCAACATTCTGCAGGCCTTCAAGGCAAGAATTACACATTTTTCTGCAGCACAATACTTCTGCTCTGGTTTCAACAACATGGTCCATATCGAGGCTTCTGGCCTGTGCGAAACTAGATTAAAGGCACAACCTTGACAATGCGCTCCAGAAACGAGATCCATTCTACAGAGGGTTGCCCCTAGCGAGATTGAAATTGGCACAAAGCATCTTGGTTTCAATGATGTCAGAAACTGGAGGTCGCCTGTCATATTGTGCTCAACTGACTTGAATAACCGAACCCAAATACATTGGCAATGCTGCGTGGCCAATCTATTGAATATTTTCCACTGAAACCCTAACATGGCTGTCTTGAACACAAGTGTCAATTCTTTCTTGGCAACAGCATCTTTGATTTGCGAGCAAGTGCAGTTAATGTCTACACACCGACTTGGACGTTCGCCCCTGGTGTTCAAGCAAATGCATCCATCTTAAACGTACTCCCCTGGTGCTTCTAACTAGCATCATTCCATAGTTGGATTTGCTTTGCCTGCTGTGTGTCTGAGTTTGCAAGCAGTGTCTCAGTGACTGCAACTGAATCCCGTTTCTACCTCGGTATCTCTACACCCCTTCCTGGGCGGCGGTCAACAACTGGTCAGGGCCACTTCAAGGCCAAATTAGATTGAACCATCAAGTTTAGTTTTGCAATCGTCGATTCGCTCGATTTTATCGTTGCTCGACAAAAAGTCGATTCTCCACGGCCATTTGTTTCGGACGAGTTTCTCAGCGCGTTTGGATCAAACCTCTGGAAGGTGGTTTATCCTCCGATTGGATTCTTCAATCAAGGCAGCTCGAAGTTCTCAACAGGCTGTAGTGTGTTTTAGCCACATGACACTTCGAGAACCGACGTGGATGGTTTGGCGTTCCCTCACATAACAATTGAGGTGGCACCAAAGGATACGACTGGCTCGATGTGAGAAAAACAATGCATGACTGGAATGCCCCACAACTGGTTGGTTTTGAGGCTCGCAAGAATTGCTTGAGATGGTAAATCCTGTGGTCTCTGTGACCCACCAGTCCCTGCCATGTCCTTGTCACGTGGGTCATCTGGGCATAGGGTGTAGGGCACTGGGCTTTCTCTACTTCAGCCTCAAGTGTACTCCTCTAGTGCTTCCGACTAATCGATAGCAAAAGTGTCTGATTCTCTTTGAGTGGTGTTCACACCGCCCTATCCTTGTAAACAAGTGTACATGAGATTGCTGCCGATTTGACAAAACTGCTGACGCACCATGCTTTGGCTTATCCTTTGACTTCTGCAATATGTGAGTGCCGAAAGCGTCAGCCCAGCACTTTGATTGTTGAATCAACATTCTGCAGGCCTTCAAGGCAAGAATTACACATTTTTCTGCAGCACAATACTTCTGCTCTGGTTTCAACAACATGGTCCATATCGAGGCTTCTGGCCTGTGTGAAACTAGATTAAAGGCACAACCTTGACAATGTGCTCCAGAAACGAGATCCATTCTACAAAGGGTTGCGCCTAGCGAGTTTGAAATTGGCACAAACCATCTTGGTTTCAATGATGTCAGAAACTGGAGGTCGCCTGTCATATTGTGCTCAACTGACTTGAACAACCGAACCCAAATACATTGGCAATGCAGCTTGGCCGATCTATTGAATATTGTCGTGCACTGAACTCCTAACATGGCTGTCTTAAGCACAAGTGTCAATTCTTTCTTGGCAACAGCATCTTTGATTTGCGAGCAAGTGCAGTTAATGTCTACACACGGACTTGGGCGTTCGCCCCTGGTGTTCAAGCAAATGCATCCATCTTAAACGTACTCCCCTGGTGCTTCTAACTAGCATCATTCCATAGTCGGATTTGCTTTGCCTGCTGTGTGTCTGAGTTTGCACGCAGTGTCTCAGTGACTGCAACTGAATCCCGTTTCTACCTCGGTATCTCTACACCCCTTCCTGGGCCGCGGTCAACAACTGGTCAGGGCCACTTGAAAGCTTCCCCTTGCAAGGCTATTGCAAGGCCAAATTAGATTGAACCATCAAGTTTAGTTTTGCCATCGTCGATTCGCTCGATTTTCTCGTTGCTCGACACAAAGTCGATTCTCCACCCATTTGTTTTCGGACGAGTTTCTCAGCGCGTTTGGACCGTGGGTCATCTGGGCATAGGGTGTAGGGCACTGGGCTTTCTCTACTTCAGCCTCAAGTGTACTCTTCTAGTGCTTCCGACTAATCGATAGCAAAAGTGTCTGATTCTCTTTGAGTGGTGTTCACACCGCCCTATCCTTGTAAACAAGTGCACATGTGATTGCTGCCGTTTTGACAAAACTGCTGACGCACCATGCTTTGGCTTATCCTTTGTCTTCTGCAATATGTGAGTGGTGAAAGCGTCAGCCCAGCACTTTGATTGTTGAATCGGCATTCTGCAAGCCTTCAAAGGAAGTGTTACACATTTTTCTGCAGCACAATACTTCTGCTCTGGTTTCAACAACATGGTCCACATCGAGGCTCCCGGCCTGTGTGAAACTAGATTAAAGGCACAACCTTGACAATGCGCTCCAGAAACGAGATCCATTCTACAAAGGGTTGCCCCTAGCGAGTTTGAAATTGGCACAAAGCATCTTGGTTTCAATGATGTCAGAAACTGGAGGTCGCCTGTCATATTGTGCTCAACTGACTTGAATAACGGAACCCAAATACATTGGCAATGCAGCGTGGCCAATCTATTGAATATTGTCGTGCACTTAAAACCTAACATGGCATTCTTGAACACAAGTGTCAATTCTTTCTTGGCAACAGCATCTTTGATTTGCGAGCAAGTGCAGTTAATGTCTACACACGGACTTGGGCGTTCGCCCCTGGTGTTCAAGCAAATGCATCCATCTTAAACGTACTCCCCTGGTGCTTCTAACTAGCATCATTCCATAGTTGGATTTGCTTTGCCTGCTGTGTGTCTGAGTTTGCACGCAGTGTCTCAGTGACTGCAACTGAATCCCGTTTCTACCTCGGTATCTCTGCACCCCTTCCTGGGCGGTGGTCAACAACTGGTCAGGGCCACTTGAAAGCCTTGCAAGGCTATTGCGAGACCAAATAGATTGGAGCATCCGTGTCTGCCAATAACCTCTAAATCGTCTGATGCGTGGAGCAACAAGCGGCTTGCCGCCACTTCTGCACAAGTGGCAAGCCGCAGAAGCTGCGCTGGCTTGCACTAGAACTGCCTCATGTCGCTAGACATCATCACATCCCAAAGGAGGAGACATGTTGAAACACCCGAACATGGTACGCCACAAACTTCCGGACACCTTTTGGATGTAGAGATTTGTCCCAACTGGCCCCGCTTCATCGGACAGAACCTGACGCCCCATGGCAATGCCTCACGAATTACACACGTGCCGACCATGTGGCATGACCATGTGATGGGCTTCCTGATCACTTCGGTGAGGATCAAAACAAACCAAATGGGCTGACATCTAAACAAACCAGGAAAGTCTTTGAGGTCTGTTTTGTTTTCTTTCATGCCACCAGCCACCATGCTCATTCGCCAGCAAAAATTGGGTTCAGGTTGCGCACCTTTCAGTTAATCAATCGCTTGTCCCATGTTCAATGAGCGGGAAATGGGGCATACTGAGAAGTCTGAAGAACACAGGACCTGGTCGATGAGGAAAGCGCTTCTTGCTAGCCTGGCACTGGCGGGAGCCATCACATGATGGACTCTTGCAAAAGAACACACTGAACACATTCACATCTGAGTTTTCTACCAACTTGCTACAAGGCTTTCACTTGGGCCAGGGACCTTGCAAGGTGAGCTTGTCATCACATTGAATGATGAGAGATTGCACCCAGAAGGGCAAACAACGACAGTTGCTGATCTGCGCGAGGAAAAGACCACATCACCTTTCTGCCGGGTCTTCAAGGTACACAGATATATACAAGTGATGCATCTTTCTTAATGTCAGTCCTCCCAAAGCAGACTTGTTGCCTGACTGGATGTGTAACATTCAGAGTTCCAAAGCAACTGCTGGGGCCCAACTACATTCACGAAACAAAGCAGCAAAAAAATGGCCCATACAAATAAGCATATGGCCAGCGCAATTGGTCCCGCTCACAGCTTGATCCCACACGTTGAGAACAAACCAGGCAGTACAATTGAGGCGGCATGTTCTGCCGGTTGCGACCACCGGTTGGTTTGGCTTCGAGTATGACATGGCATTTGCAGGCGAAAGATGGCGAAAGATCAGGCAGGACATTTTGGCCTTGGAGACGAGTGCGAGGTCAGGTCAAGTGATCATTCTTTCTTCACGTGGTATGGTCTCGAATGTCCAGAAAAAGTGCAACTGAAGATGTTCGGGGTCAGCGGCAAAATCGAAGTCAGAAAAAGAACTTCGATTTGGAAAGTAAGCTAGGCAGCTGTGGCAGGCCATTTGCAACGGCGCTGCGAGGCCGGGTGGTGCCACTGTTCGATTCATGTCAGGTTCGACTCGGGCCTTTTTGCTAGCCCGACTTCCAGAATCACGAAACGATGTGTCAATTCAACAGGCATGAGCGCTTGCTCCTCAAAGACTCATATCTGAGCTTGCTACTTGCTGAAAGAGGTCTTTGAGACCGAGCACAGCATGAATCTGCTCACCGAAACAGAAGATCGGAAGGAGGCCGAAAAGACGACCACTCGCTTAAAAAGCAGTTCTCAGTTTCATGTGGTTCATGTTGGTGTTGCTGTAGTGACTGTAGCGCACCATGTGCCAAAACCAGGCTTGCCTGGACATGTCTGCAAAATCCTGAGCGCGCCACATGATCACAACAGTCACACAATGGCAAACAAGTGTGCCACGCGAGGTGATGGTCATCATTATCGCATCCCCACATCAGGGAATCCTCGTTCCAAAGTTGCCTCGACCTCACCATGTGGCTCAAGTGTCCAAAGCTATGGAGGGCCGCCCCCGACACCCCCAAAATACAGGAACATGGCATGCCCCCAAAAAAGCCACGTTGACGTTATCATCACGGCATTCTCATCGACGAATCTGTCAACATCTAGGATCTAGACTGCTTGTCTCTGAGTTGGCTTGACTTAGATTGGATCAAAAAGTTTTGCCGACCGGTCAAACACGAAAGCGCTTCTTGCTAGCCTGGCACTGGCGGGAGCCATCACATGATGGACTCTTGCAAAAGAACACACTGAACACATTCACATCTGAGTTTTCTACCAACTTGCTACAAGGCTTTCACTTGGCCCAAGGACCTTGCAAGGTGAGCTTGTCATCACATTGAATGATGAGAGATTGCACCCAGAAGGGCAAACAACAACAGTTGCTGATCTGCGCGAGGAAAAACAACGTCACCTTTCTGCCTGGTCTTCAAGGTAGACATATATAGGACATATATAGGTGATGCATCTTTCTTGATGTCAGAGCTCTCTGTTCGTCTTCAAAGTAGAATCCTGCTTGATGTCAGTCCTCTGAGCGCACAACACTCAGTGGTCAACCAAAACAATTAAATCTCTCCAGGCAAGTGCATGCATCAAACAAATGGATGTCAGCTCACAAGGCATGAGAGGCCAGTGCAGGGTGCAAGATGTTGATTGAGTAGCCTAATCTGGAGATCAAGTAACTTTGCCCAGCGCTTCTTCTGAGCTGTTTGCAGAGGCTGATCGTGTTGCTTGACATATGCAGCCAAAGTTGGCTTGACTTAGATTGGATCAAAAAGTTTTGCCGACCGGTCAAACACGAAAGCGCTTCTAGCCTGGCACTGGCATGAGCCATCACCTGATGGACTCTTGCAAAAGAACACACTGAACACATTCACATCTGAGTTTTCTACCAACTTGCTACAAGGCGTTCACTTGGGCCGAGCACCTTGCAAGGTGAGCTTGTCATCACATTGAATGATGAGAGATTGCACCCAGAGGGGCAAACAACAACAGTTGCTGATCTGCGCGAGGAAAAACAACGTCACCTTTTTGCCTGGTCTTCAAGGTAGACATATATAGGTGGTGCATCTTTCTTGATGTCAGTGCTCTCTGATCGTCTTCAAAGTGGAACTATGTAGGAGCATCCTGCTATATCTTGCTTGATGTCAGTCCTCTCTGAGCGCACAACGCTCAGTGGTCAACAAAGACAATTGAATCTCTCCAGGCAAGTGCATGCATCAGACAAACGGATCTCAGCTTACAAGGCATCAAAGGCCGGTGCAGGGTACAAGCCTCCCTCCACACTACTCGAGTGGACATCGCCGCGTGAGCTTGCTCTGTCTCTTGTTGTTGCGCTTTGGCTCCACCACTATTGAGCTGACACACCTGTTAGGAAGATCAGGCTCCAGCCTGTTGACTAGACCTGTCATCGAGTGATTGTTAACAAGCTGCATCTGCTTTTGCAGCTTTCACCTCTGACCTGACTCAAGGCATCAAAAGGACATATTTATAAATTTATAGTACAGAAGTGGGTTGGAGACCTGAGGGAGCTTTGCCTACTGTGCGATGAGATCTGACGTAACGCGGCCACAATGCTGATGCAAAAGCCAACATGAATCGAAAGAATCAGTTTTGGCAACAGAACATCTAGCCAATGTGGAGTGGGCCGCAACATGTCTTGTCTTCTGCCTGCTTCTACGAAGGCAAAACCCACGAGTCCCTCCAGATCAAGCAAAGCCGTCTAATTACAGGGTTACCAGCGCTGAAAGTTAAGCCGTATGCCGTATGCTTCTTACTTGCAAGCTGCTTTCAATGGT
>CAXAMN010008891.1:1026569-1062812 GCA_963970005.1 Durusdinium trenchii | reverse complement strand
CTACTCAGGGATCACTTTGGCCAGTGTGCTGTGGAAGAGCTAAGTTGGGCTACCGGGCGTACTGAAGTCCAAAGTTCTAAAAATCTAACATCCTACGGGTGGGGAAAAAAAACACCTGCAGCTTCACCCGGCCTCCTGCTCCGCGCGGCTGTAGAAGTGGCGCTCCATGAAAGGACAAAGGGACGGGGGAGGGCGGAAACCCCACAGATCTACGGCCGAAAATCTCGCCGATCGCAGTCGATCATAGTCGATCTACGGCTCTCAGTAATGCCCTTGTTACTAGTAGCTTCTTGCTCCTAGTAGTAAGGCCAGGAGCCCCTAGTAGCGTCCTTCTGTGTGAAGAGAGATTTCTAGTTGGATTGGCACTGTGTTGCAAGAGAGATTTCTAGCATGGGAAACCCTTTTGTTTTGGATGCCTCAGCGCTTCCAAGTCGAGCTTGAAGCTATCAGCCAGATGCTAGCAGCTCTCGGTTTCGGACTACGATGCCTCATCAGGAGCCCGCATCCATCACCCGTCATGGAACTAGGAGCAAGTGGCAAGGACGCTACAAGAAGCTCCTGGCATCGCTACTAGGAACAAGAAGCTACTAGGTGTCGTGCTATGATGCGAGCATTGCGTGCTGGGAAGTGAGGCATCTGAAGGATGGTCATTAGGATATCTCGGGATGGTTCCTCCAGTTTTGAAATCCAATTTGTTCACTTGGACTTCTTCAGGGGCTTGGGGCGATCAGTTCCGTACGCATTATGTCGTGTGTGTCTTGATTTGTTCCTTTCATCTCCCTCAGATTCTACAACGGCCAAAGGCCAGTGGACCCTACCAACGAGACCGTCCAGGTTCAGTGAGGCTGCATGCCCTCAGCCGTTTGCTCATCCGTCGATCATGAGGTCTGAAGTATACGCACCCTTTGGTTTAAACAAAGAAATGCCAAGTCTTCAACACTACCTATTTCGGGTGGTTCTCGGATTCCCTGGATGGACAATGCGTCAGGGGGGCCATATGTCAACCACCCTGTCATGCTTGTGCTAGAAGTCTTCAAGTGCTGAGAAGAAATGGCCTGACCGAAGGCCCCTTTGCGCTGCAACCACATACCAAGTCTGCGAACAACCTAACAGTCAACTGCTGAAAGCACTGCAACTGGTAAACCCCAAAAGGCCTGGAACACCTGGGCTAGCACTGAAGTATACTTCAGCAACCAACCTCTATGTTTGTTGCAGCATGTTGCAGCCATGGAGAATGGCAATTGAACAAGGCTAAAAGAATAGCACACCTTGTCTACTCCTTCAGTACTTGTATCTGCTTGATGGTTCAAGGGTCCAGTTTTCAGGAGTGTACCGCCTGACACAAACATACTTTGAACCTCAACATGGCCCTACCAAAAACAGTCTCAACCACTGGTTTTGGCATGTTTTGGCACAACTGGTCCGCCATTTCAGCTGGTCCGCACCTCCAGCTGGTCCGCCAAACCGAGCCCGGCCAATGGGTCCTCTTCACCTCGGTGCCCGCGTGGCCCCCAAAAACGCCACGGGGGCGGGACCCGTGCGAACATGACCCGACTCACCCGACTCGTGGAAGGGACCTGTGGTCGAGCGCTCGACCCTGGTGGTGTTGCGACCCTTCAGTCAAAACAAAGTTGCAATATGTTGCAATGGCTGAAGAGCTTCAAGGGTTCGTCCTCAGATCTCCAAATCATGCAGGTGTATAATGCTAATGGGATCCCTTTGTTTTATCATATAACGGATTTTGTATCATTTCCTGTTGGCTAGAACACCTTATGGCAATTCAGGTCCCGTCCAACGGCGAAAACAATTCGGATGTGCTGGAACGTACGTACAGACACCTACATTTCATTGCATTGCATTGCATTTCATTACATTGCGTTGCATTGCATGGCACACATAATCATATATATAATGTTATATACTCATACATTGCATAACCATACCGTACCCCACCATTGCAATGTATACAGACTGTATAAATGGAAGCCAAATAGAACCTGTGCACATGGAGGCCGAGCGATCCCTGAGGCTGATCCCGGCGACCAGCCACCAGGTCGTTGTTGAGACCTGATGTCAGGCCTTGATCAGTTGTGAGACCGGCTCCAAAGGCTCCAAGCGAGGAGCCGAGCGACTTGATCTGGTTTGAAGTGAGGCTCTTCAATCTGGGTTGTGAGAAGAAGCCGCGAGCAAGCCCACGAGCAATGATGGCTGACCTTAAGAACCCATGTTGGCAAGGAGGCTGCAAGGTGGCAAAGCATCGGATCGCTTCGCTAAGATTGAATTGAGATCAAGCAATCCGCAAACGATCTGCTCGACTGCGAGTGGAGGTATTTATAGGGATGATCTGACCCATCTGTCATTGAGCTGGCGCCAAAGAAAGCACCTCTGGGGTCTTCGAACCATTGCCACCAGGTGTTCGTTGTCAAACAATAGCAGACTGATCCTGCTGCAGAGCCAAAACAAATGATCAGGAAAGCTGACCCATGGTGTTCAGATGTGTTCAGCATATGTTTGGTTGGTTGTTCCAGGTGCCATTGAAAAAGCTGAGCCAGGTCGTGACCTGGCCTCACCAAACCGGTGCTCAAGCGGGCGGCTCACGGCTCCTCACGAAGCCAAGACCTGCCTTCCCTGCTTCGAAAGATCAACGCCTAGAAAATCACCTCTCACATGAAGAAATGAAAATCGACATTATCATAGCAAGATCGATATCCATATCGCCTACCTCCCTGCTTCGCTGCTTCGATATCATAGCACATAAAGAGTCAGGATCCCAAAGACTCCCAGGGCTCGCTGGCAGGGTTTGGCTCCACGGCGAGCCAACGGGTGTTGCACCGGTATCGCCAAAAACACTGGCCCTGGCTGGGTAGACTGGTCGATTTTCCGAACCTCCCACGGGGTCGAAATGGGATGGTCTCTCTATTTTAGTAATTACACACCCCTATTGAAATCCATCGAATTAATACCGATTCTAGAGTTCAAAATAGTTCAAATACTTACGATATCTTACGATTGTGGCCAAAATGATTCTTGCAGAACGTCGGAACTTCATAAAATTTCTGATCGGTTGAATTCGTAAATGGATGTCAATGGTCCTTCCGGACTGGTCAAGGCAGTAGGCTTGCTTCTTTCTGTCTTTCCCCGTCCGGATTTCCTCGTCTTTCTCTTTGATTCCCTGTTTGATCAAACCGTCCGGGTTCTGGATCGTTGGACCAGGAGACGCATGACAGGCCCCACCCCAACTCGGGCCGAAGACCCGTCTCCGCTCCGAGGGGCTGCGAAGCATCCAGACCACCAAATCCCACCTGGGCGCGGCACGGTCCGGTCGCGTTGTCGGGTCGGTTGACGGTCCTGCTTGGTGGTCAAAAAAAGTCCTGGAGATGGGGAGATATTGTATTTTTAAGGAAAAATGTGGGGTGGAATCCATGAGATGTTGAACTGACTCTTGGAATTGGTGGCTCTTGAAAAAGATTTGAAGACTAGTGACTAGCCAACCAATCCAGGGTGCTTGGGAATAGCATCAAACTTCCCTCGCACATACCAGCGAGCTATGTTGCATTATTGGAAGCAATGCACATAGTACACCACTGTAGTGGACATACATATCCATCACGTGGGAGACTACCGCAAGCTACGTCATGAAGCAAGGAAAGGTTAAAGTGCTTGAATGTGCCTTATGTATCCTCATACTATATACATGTACAACCACCACCTGTTTTTGCGGTGTCTACAATTCTGGAATTTGCCACTGCGGTGATTTTCGGAAAACAAAGAGACTGGCGAGGCAATCTTCCCGATGTTCTTCCAAACCAGTAGACACTTCTGCATCCCAATGCCCATCTGGCAGTTGTGGCTCCCAACTGCTGTGCTTTAGCGGCCTGGCGGCCGGTTCCAGGTGCTGTCTGGTGGATGGTAGAGCGGGATTTGGGGAGAAACAGGGACCCCCCTTGTAAGTTGGTGGTACTTTCGTACATGTGACAAGACTCTGACCCTGCAAACATGATACAGTAGATAAACATCATTAAACATCACACCGTGAATCATCACTCTTCTCAGAAAGGAAAAACGTTTTGGGGTGCGCTGTGGTGGGATACAAATCGATACAGGACCCGTGAACGGGGATCTTTGGGGACCAACGGGTCACGAGCCCAACGCGACCGAGCCCAACGGTGCAACTTTCACACACACAAACGAAGACAACGCGGGCCAACGGGTCACGGGGATTGGTCTCCGAGACCTTTCGAAACGGACAAGATCTTAACAGTAAAAAGGGTGTGATCGTTTGCAAATGGCCATTCCAGGTAGTGTCTCTTGTATCGTCGTATGACCATTTGGAGGAAGCTACCAAATAAGCCACATGTTCTTCCATTCCATGCACCACACGGCTTACATCGAAGCTTTGAACCCGCACCAACGAACACACTCGCGCACGTCCACTCGCATCCGCGCGGAGGCACCTCCGATCCGGACGCCCCAGTCGCGCCTTGCAGAGCAAGGTTTCGCCCACATCGCGCGCCAGCACTGCTGCAGTCTGGGACCGGCCACGCATGGCCGGGACGGAGCAGAATGGTCCCGGAGGTGAGGACGTGAGGACGTGGTAGCGAAGCGCAACAAGGAAATGACAGGTTGGGATGGTCTAAGT
The DNA here is from genome assembly GCA_963970005.1 of Durusdinium trenchii. Taxonomy (NCBI): domain Eukaryota; class Dinophyceae; order Suessiales; family Symbiodiniaceae; genus Durusdinium; species Durusdinium trenchii. The sequence continues at coordinate 1,058,173 of CAXAMN010008891.1, read as the reverse complement.
GATGTCAAGTGTGAGTTGTTGCAGAAAATTGTATATATATATATATAGGTTGGTTTTCTTTTTGTTGCGTCAGGAGGTAATAGCACTGCCCTTTTCAGGACAATAATGGACAGTGGGGTGAAAGAAGAATTAGGTTCGATTTCACTGCGTACAATTCAGCAGGGCAGCAGGTCATCCCATACTACATAAAAGAGATTAAAGTTTCAGAGGTTGAGGGTGTGAATGATAAGGACATTCTGGAGGAGCAGCAAAGCATCGGCCAAAGCAGTGCTCTTCATGCTAGCATATGGGTCACCATCAGTGTGAGATATGAAGATCGACACGGTCGTTCATCTTCGTCAACAATCACAACATGTCCCCAACTTGCTGTCAAATGCGATTGCTTTGTCGACGCAAGCTGCAGCAAAGCTCTCTCTTCTCTTGTTCTCTCTGGGACCTTCTGAGATTATCCCAAGGTGTGTTCAAAGCCGACAAACACTGCGAACATACACAATTGTGCCAACATCATCCAAGTCAAGCCAATCCATGATATCCCGGTAGGCCTCCCTTGGTCTGAATGCGCCATAACGTACCCATGCAGTCGCACCTGCTGTTGCTGCCACCACTCGCGGAACTTCTTCATTATACCATCCTGACTCAATGCATTGAGCAGGAAGGCACAGTAGTCACAAGCTGACTATATGCCGAAATGATTCTAGCTGCTCATTACCTTCTCGTGACCTCCCTCTCGCATCCAACAGAGTATAAAGTGTCAGCATTCCACTCAAAGAAGTACGGTTGAACGCAGCCTTATCACTGATGGATATACCTATATACCATGTAAGTTCATGTAAGTTCATAATGCTGATCAAAAGACTTCTCGGACGGAACATGAGGCGTGGAACCTTCTGCGTTCCACGTTCCGCGCCCGATCGAGCTTCCACCGCGGTCCCTGGAAACAGCGTCCTCTCGCACGCCCAGAAAGCGTCGTTCTCGGTAAGAGGCATCCACCAACAAGCCTGGTGGCCGCGGGTCTGTCTCGAACAAGCGGGGCCATCGGCGGCAAGTCCAGAAGTCTTGGTCGCTTTCAGCATTTGCTGTTTTGTCTGATCTTGGTTTTAGGTCAGATGTGCAACATGTGGGGCACTGGAGCATGAGTGCGAAATTCACTTATTCTTGCCATTGTGAAGCCAGCGAGAGGCTTCTGGTGATATTTTTGCAAAAGAGATCTGATCCAGTCAGATGTTTCAACAAAGCGTGCAAAACCGTGACTTGAAACAGATTCATGATGTTGAGTTGAGTTGTTGAACATGTCTGCTGGCAACCTCCCTCTTTTGTGCCCAGCACCTCTAACCACTCAAAGGTCTACCAAACAGGAGGCCTTCTCCATGTTTTGGGTCCCATGGCCATATGGAAAACAACCTTCACAGTCTGAAAGATGTCTTGACACATCCAAACTGCACACAGTGAGACCCGGTCCAGTTTTAGTTTCCATTTGCAAACAACAAAAATAAAGAAAAGAGGTTCAGTCATTCAGTCTCCAAAGATCTTCGAAGTGCCATTCTGAACTTGGCGATAATGCTGGATACGTTTCAATAGATTCTAAATATTGGTGCTCTTTCGATGGCTCGAACTCTTGCCTGTCACTGCCAAACTTCGCTGTAAGGCCTCAGTCATCGCAGGTTCAGCGCTCACAAGACCAGGTGGAGTTGTGTTTCAAGATTTGTCAGCGTTGAGAAGGTGGAGGTGACCAAGAGGATTTCACCAAAAAAAAGAAAAGGACAAATCCCATGTGTTCACGTTTCTTTCGAGTTGGTCCAAACAACATGCCCCTTACTGATGAGATGGTTTCCATAATACCACCCATGGCATCCCAAGAACCACATCCATACCTGAAGGGTGAAGCCTCGGTAAAACGGAAGGGAGTTGCGGAAGAACTGTTGGGTGTCATGAGTGACCAGTTGCGGTGGCGGACATCACTTGCCACTAATATAATATATATATAAAGGCTGAAAGATTCGACGCCATGCCGCTTTTTGCTCTACACCAGATGCAGCAAAACACTGGGCGGATGTCCGAATGTTTAATGCTAGGCTTAGCCACTGAGCCATCGTGAATACCTACACCTGGGAGGAAGTACGGACGGATGGATGGCACAACTCCACAACTCTCAAGACTATGTACGGGCCCTCTTTCATTCAAAGAGAGCCGCCATCTACATCGCACCCCCAAAATCCTCCAAAAAAGCGTTCGACGGCGGGGAGAGAAACTTCTCCTTCCTCCGCAGGGTGGCGGGACAAACGCCAAACCACTGGAAAAACATGGAAAAAGAATCCCGCAAGGATATTGGTGCAAATTTACAATCGGAAGGGCCTTCAAGATCCCCTGACAAATGAAATAGACTAAAACCGGTTGGAGGTCTCCCCGTTCCACACAGGTCAACGGATGTCAATGGGATATCCTTTGTTGAAGTACTGGGTGCTCTGAGCCTTTCTCCTTCGGCAATGCAGAACATTCCACCGCAGTCACCACTCACAGCTATGGCTCAACCATGTGCAACCCGTCACTAAACAAAGGGCTTGGCGAAACCAGGAATTGAGGACACCCTCCAAGAGCTTGAAGGAATCTCTGGTGCAATTGTTCCCTTTTCACAGATTGAGCCAGCTGTCTGAAGCTAAACCCAAGCACCATGAGGGTGCCTTGTAGACCTCTCGCAGCTGCTCGAACTTCCTTTCAGCATCACCTCACAGATGACAAATTTGGATTCAGCAGGCAGGATGTTGTTTCAGGGCACTAAGGGCACTACCAGTAGGTGGGACTTTGGATGACCTTTTAATTTTAGTGAGTCTGGATTCTGGATGAGTTGAGCAGATGAAGACAGCAGACTTGGGATGAATTTGGACTTAACGTCAAGCAATCAGGAAACCACCGGAAACCACTTGGGGATCTCATTTGGGGCCCCGAAGACCTCCATTGCCAATGGCTCCGTCCCAGCTCAAAACCATGGCGTTGGTGGTCTGAAAGGAAAAGCGCTGGCGCCGGTGGAGGGCGGTTTGGTTTGTGTTTCACCGAGCCGTCTAGCCGTGACGAACGACTGCACGAAATTCAGGGACGTACGACTATTTCTGGGGATCCCCCCCTGCGACGACCTGGATGTGATGAACAGTGGACAACCTGGAAGTCTCGAGCCGATTGAAGCCAAACTCTTTAGTGGCCACGCCATACTTTGCCGAGCCAAATCGGGTCAGCTGACACCCTCAAAGATGCGCGAGGACCCGTTTTGGGACCTTCGCGTCCGCGGATTCTTGGAGGGTCAAACGGTCAAATTCCCCAAAGCTCCGTAAACCTCCCATCCAATGAATCGCCCAAGACACTCAGCAGCTCGAAGCTTTCACCCTGCACGGCTTCCCACTGCACGTGCCAAATCACGTAAAAGCGCTCCTCACCAACGGAAAACCACTCAAAGAGCTCACCATGTGGAACCTTTGTGTCGGTCAGACGACGGTGTGCACGGTGTGCCTGGGAGCGCCTTTAAGTTCACCTTCCCGGCGTCTCTCGAGGCAACCGTTCGACCCGTTGTCCACGTGGGCCTCTCTCCACTTCGGTGGTCCAGGTGTCAGTCTCCAGGATACCAGCGACATGTCCGGTGGGATTCTCCAGGATTAACATTGACTGCGAAGATCTCCACAATGAACTGTTTTGGAGGGCACAGGTGTTGACCATTTGTTGGCAAGTAGTTTTTTATTTGAAAGTACTTTTATATAATATAGAATGAACGCAAACAATGAAGCATCTAAACTGTGAATGGAGACCGTTAGCATGATCTGGAGAAAAAGACTTGGTTGAACGGCCCTGGTAGAACCCGGGTGTTCCCAAAATATGGGAAGCACCTAACAAACTCCTACAAGTAACAAGTACCCTGAGAGCCTCAGAGTCACTAAGACTATGACAAATACTGTTCTTAGGGGACCTGAGTTCGGGAAGTTCCTTTCCTTCACTAAGGCAAAGTATGCTCTGTCAACTATATACTGTAGTAGGGATGACACAAATGGTGAGAATTCACTCCATCCTGGAGAGCTCAATCCCTCATTGAGGGTCCTGCTTATCCTAAGAGAAAAAGGGTCAAACGCAGCGTCATCCACGCAGCACACCACTTCGACCTCAGGGATCCATGAACCCAAAAGACGCCGCGCGAACCGTGATGCGGCGATTCGATGCCAGCATATGCCAGCCACCGACGAATTTCTCGCGGCCGCGTCCTGCAGCTCGAGATCTTTCATGCGCCAATCTTTTCGTCGCACCAAAGCCTTGCTTTCGGGTCCAAGGCGAAAATTCTTGAAGAAATTGCTGACCTGCCTTAAACAAGTTCCTTACTATATATATTACATATATATTATATATATATATTGTATATTCCTGTTCTTTCTGTTGTGGTGCTGCTGCTGCTGCCGCTGCTGCTGGTGGTGTTGGTGGCACCGGCAGCACATGGCGTGGTCAGTGCGTTCCTGGAACCCCCGGTCCTCTATGTCTCACTCACCTTCTAGGCCACTTGGCCACCTTGGACGACCATTTGGTGGAGCTCCCATGACCATGAATTTGTGCAGGCATGACCCTGCATTGGCCACCTGTCAAACGTCAGTGTTGCAATATGCTGGTGGGCTGGAAGACGGTTGGGTCTACATTTCGCATTGAGCCTGAATGGCCAATGTGTGATGACCATGGGACCATGAGCGTTCGCTGCGTGTCCGACGAAACAGTGCACCTGTCGGCGGATCGTGCCACTGAGGTCACTGAAGAAACCAGTGAGAATGCACTTTTTTGAGGGCCTCTGCGTCTTTGGACCTCGTGGACCAGGTTAGCTTGGCTTCAGAGCTGTGCGGCTGGGCTGGGTGCCTGGATGCACTGAGTGTGTGTTTGTGTGTGAATGAGCCTTGTTCTCTGTTGAGCTGCATTCATTTTACCAGCAAGTTGATCGATGATGATCGATGTATCCTTGGACTGCGGAATGATGAACCCCTCCCATGTTGCTCAACGTTTCTTTTACTGTAAGGGAGTCCAGCATTTCCATGGCTGCTCGGTGGCGCTTCAGAATCCGAGTTGTGCAGTTGTGCAGTGAAAAAGTCCTGTTCTTGTTGTCGTTGTCCTCGTTTACTGTCGCTGTGGCGGTCGTTTGGGTGTCGCGATCCTTCTCGCGAACCCTCAAAACAAAGCCGCTCGAAAGAAACATGGGGTTGGAACTTTGAAACCCCCAATGAAGTCTTCAATGTCTATCAGTCTATCATTCCCTCAATCTGATACTTCCCAATAATCATATACAAGTAACATCAAGTGCCACACCTGTCCAGAAGCTTCAACACCAGCTTAAACCTCCATGTTGCATGCGTCCAGCCATTCGTTTGCGCCTTCCGTAAGTGGTGTGGAGAATCACCGAGGGGATATTGCACCTCAATTCGAGCCGTGTGGAGTGCCCCTGTCAGACAGTCCACATGTCTGGGGATCATCGAATCATCCACCTTAAAAATGGTTGTTTTTGGTTGTGAAGAAACAAAAGGGCTACAGTACTTGTCACGACCAAACGACAACTCGGGATCATTGGACACTCGTGGATGGCTCTGATGGCTCTGATGACGATGAAATCCGACCACCCGAAGCCTCAAGAGTAATTATAGCTAGCGGAAATCGTATTTCAAGTCCCCAACATCTCTTCCTTTCAATGCGAATCAAATGTGGCTTGGTTTGGGACACTTATACAACAGCACACGAGTCAAGAACTGATTGAACAGATGATTCTCACCAGGGATACAAAAGCTCTAAAAACAGGTGTCCATAATTCTGACGACCGTTGGTTCGCTCATCGCCCCAAAGTATGATGAGAATATAGTATAATTATAGTACGTGTGTGTAATATACATTAATATATATACATACACACACTGCACATCCCAGCTCAAGTGCTCAAGATGAGAAACATGCGGCATGTTCATTGGCTGGTTCCAGGCCATTGTCCTCATTTCATCTATGAGTTTGGGCCATGGTAGCGTGCCACGTCCATGTCCGGCTGCTCGGCTCTTCCGCTCTTCCCGGCAGCAGAACCGGCGATGCAGTGGGCTTCCACAATACTGGGCTTCCGGACCACGGAATACCAGCCATCTGGGAGCTTCTTCCCTTCAGGCTTCGCAGGGTTTCGCTGGGCATACGACTGAGCGACGAGGGTACCAATTCAGCCGATGGCCGTGATTCCAGTCATTCCTGATACTGCACAGATGGTGCCTTGTGGGTTGCAGGACAATGATCAACCCTTTCTGGGAAGAAGAACAAGCCACACTTGCAACGTGAACTGATTTGATTGCCTAACCCACAGCCAGGGCTTAGCTCAAGCTTTGCTGTAGCCCCAGGGTTTATTTTTTACCCGCTTGACGCCATTAAGTCTCCGAGTTGGCATCGAAATCTTCGCCGCCGGCGATCCATTGCCAGAGCGAGACTGCAAATCCTCAAAAAAGGCGGCTTCACTGCTAAATTCTCTTTGGGCAGGGCTGTACATCGCCTTCAGTGGCATCACGGCAGTGCACCTCCAATTCCTTTCAAGATGCCATGGCCATCCAAACATGGACAGTACTATGGGTCTTGGGGATGTTATTGTCATGCTTGTGGCACGTACAATGGATGCTCTCGTTGGACTTGCAAGGTATGTGGGAGTACCTTGAAAAGCCAGCGAGCTCGATCCAACTCAAACGATCGCAAGTCGCAAGGGAGCACGGCCGATCAGCCCAAGAAAGTGCAAGCAGAGGTGAGGCAGATCCATGCAATGTCGAATCGTTTGAAAACTTTCTCAAATGTCGATGGGGGTCTCCGGGATGCCCTTCAAGCCTCTTTGGAGGCAGCCAAAGGTCAGTGCTACGAGAAACTGCCTTTGGCGTTAAGGGCTCAGAAGATTCAGGCCTCGATCAGTCAACAGAAAGACAAGATGGACAAGCTCACCAAGAAGGAAGAACAGCTCCTCAAAGAACTGGAGCAAGTGAGAGAGCAACAGGCCAGTCGAGAGGCAGCACTGGCAGATCTCAAGACCACCTTGCAAGAGGTTCATGGCAGAATGGCCGAAGAGAACGAAGGAAAGGACTCCGATGTCATCGAGATCTCAGGCGACGAGGAGGAAGCACTCGGGCCGTCATCTTCCTCTTCATCCAAAGACACTCGAGCTCTTCGACTCAAAGTCCAGAATCTCGAAGTGCTCATGAGGCAGATGGCCGAAAACATGGAAACGCTAGCAGGACAACGGAAGAAACATCGAGGTGTCAATCCGGATTTTCACATGGCCACTGCAGAAGACGCACCGAGCTTGTGACATGTCGAATGGTGATCTTCAACGTCACCACCCTGCACGTTGCTGCTGAAGGTCTCCAGAGGGTTGACCTCGCCACTTCCGTTCCTGGTGGCCTTGTTTATTTCAGCAAGAGAATGGATGCAGAAGGTATCAACATTGCCTTGCTACAAGAGGTTCGCCTACCGGAAGCCGTTTTTGATGTTGCCAATCACCGTTGGTACACATCAGCAGCCACAAAAGGACAGCTTGGCTGTGCCATGTGCTTCTCAACGATTTTGCATCCAACTGTCCGAGAAGTTCGTCTAGTGTCTGCTCGGCTCATGTTGGCTCGTTTGTGTTTTGGCGACACCGGTCTTTCATGTTCAACCTGCACGCTCCTCATTCGGGGAGACCTCGAGCAGAACGAGCTGAATTCTTTGATCAAGTTATCAAGGAATATCGCACATGGAAGAAGGAGTTCCCAAACTATGATGCCATCTTCGCTGGCGACTTCAATGGCAGAGTTTGTTGGCGCGATTGCTTTCCCGATGCTGATGGCAATGATGAGACAAATGAATGCGGTGAAGACATTTTGCAGTCGTGTGCCTTACTGGACCTGCGTCCGGTGCAAAACCAATCTTTTGCAAACATGTGGACTTTCCGTCAAGCCCAATCAAAGTCGAGAATTGATTATGTGCTTGCTTCCAGTGGGTTGTGGGAAACCATGGGGCAGCTGCACGTTCGTGAACCGCATGACTTTGCCACTGATGTCAACCCCAATTCATATCACCGTCCCCTTCAGGTTCAGTTTAATGTGGTCAACAAGCCTGCTCGATGTCAAAGAGCGCAACGGCTTCCTCGCCGGCTTCATGGACCACAAGTGGCTCAAGCTGATCATCGTCTTCAACGAGAAGTGGGCTCCCTCGACCAGCAGCTTGCTTTGCAATCAGTCGACGCAATTGCTGAGCAGCTCACCTTGAGCGTACAGGAAGCTGTACAAGAAGGTGTCAGGTCGTGTCACGTTCCCCGCCGGCCAAAGCACGAATGGATGGATGGGGTTGCTTGGGATGCATGTGAAGCAGTTAGATGGCAACTCCGACGGGTACAACTACTAGAAAGATCCAACAACCACATTCAGGACATCGAGGATAGCAAACAACATCTTCGCCACCTTGTACAAGTTCGTCGGAGGGTAGTTAGGGAAGCGAAGAAACAGTATGTGCAGAAGCTTACCTTACAAGCTCTCCAAGCTGGTGCTCAAGGCAACCACCGCCTTTTGTGGCAGGTCATTCGAAGGGCACGGCCCCAACGAGTCAAGCGGACTCCTCGACTAGCCAATGTCAACGGCAAGTTGGAGACAAATCCGGACAAGGTAGCTACCATGTGGGCGCAGTTTTTGGGGGAGCTTTTTGAAGGTCAAGTTCATGATTCTTTTGATTGGCATCGCCGACTTGGTCCAATTCCAGAAGAGACGGTTGAAGACCTTGCGGAAGGTCAAACTTCATCTTCGCGCAGTGCTTGGCCAATGGATGCCGTTCCATCTACCACAGAGGTCCTCAAAGACATCCAAAAGCTGCAAGCTGGTAAGGCATCTGGAGATGATGGACTCACGCCTGACCTCTTACAGCAATTAGCAGTGCCCATGTCTCAGGCTTTGCAGTCAATCATTGAGATAGCCCACCAGACGGGCAAGTGGCCTCATGCTTGGAAAGGTGGAGTTGCCATTATGCTGCCCAAACCAAAAGGTGGCTTACGAGCATGTGACCAAAGATGCATAGTGCTAGAGTCCGTGATGGGCAAAATTTGCCAAAAGTATTTCCTTCGCAGCTTGATATCGATTTGTGGACCGCGTCTTGTTGACTTCCAGTATTTCCTTGGCCCCCAGGCGGGGACTTCAGTTCCAATCGCTAGACTTCGAGCCTGGGCTGCTGATGTAAAGGCAAGGAAGGTCAGCTGGTGTTGTCTTTTCTTTGACGTTCACAAGGCGTTTGATTCCATCATAAAGGAGAACCTGCATTCGACTTTGTCCCAGCTGACTCCTGATCATCCATGGCTTGCAGATTGTTTGCGTGCTTGGCAGGATGAGGATTGGGTCCGAGCTGGTGCTGATACCAGTCAATGGTTTGTCAATATGCGCCGTGGAGTCAAGCAAGGCAACGTGCTTGCACATTTTTGCTTCGCTGTCTACGTCAATGAGATGGCTCGATCGTTGCAAGCTTTCCTCAACCAAGGCCTCCAAGATCTTGATTGCTTTGGCTTTAGTCAGTGGTATGTCGATGATCTTGTAGTCTGCCTCGAATGCAAACATGCATCAGCGTTAGTTTCTGCGATTGGCCGTGTTTTTGACCACGTGCACGCTGCTTTCTCGCAGCTTGGGCTTGAACTTAACATGACTGCCGGGAAAACTGAAGCTATCGTGCAGATGCAGGGAAAACTTGCCAAGCGGTGTCGGCAGAGCTGTTGGCATCAAGATGGGGGCAAGTGGCTCTATGGCATCCCTGTTTGTGCTGACAAGTTTTTGAGGTTTGTCCAGAACTACAGGTACTTGGGAGTTGTCGTATCCCAGAATGGCGCTCAGGCGCCCGAACTCCGCCACAGGAGCAGAAAGGCGAGCCAAGCCTTTCATGAACTTCGAGCTGGGTTGATCGATAAAAAGAACATTCCAGTTCACCTTCGGTGGCGTTTGCTCTCGGCCATCACCAGGGCGAGGCTTTTGTATGGCGCTGAGACTTGGGGAACCATGACGGCGCCCGAGACCTCCAGCGTCGTGAACCAAGACCACAGGTCTTTGAGGTGGGCTGTGGGCGCTCGCCTTCATGCTGACAGATGGGATTGGTCATATGAAAGATGTTTGAGGGAAGTTGGGGGCTGCCATATTTTAGCAGTCATAGCAAAGCAACGTCTTCATTTTTGGGCTCAGCACGCGATTGTGCCTGAGCCTGTTCATCTTTTGGGTGGCAGCAACTGGCTCAACGCTGTGAAGCATGATTTGTGTTGGCTTCACGCCACTAGCGGCAAGACCGAAGAACTCGGCGCGCCGAATGAGAACTTTGATGTTTGGGTTGAGTTTGTCCGTTCTAACTCGTGTTGGTTTAACTCTCTTCTTAAGCGTTGGCAGCCGCAAGAGCCTTTTGAAGCTGTTTTTGCCCCACGGCAAAGGCGCAGACAAGTCGGTGTTGCCTGCGATCTTTGCAATTTAGTTTGTGGAAGTGCTGCAGGTTTGGCAGCCCACAAGCGAAGGTCACACAACTTGCGCAACCCTGCTTTTCTTCATGTTCACTCTACTGTTTGTCCTTTTTGCGGTGTTGATTTTCACTATCGTCCTCGTGTGTTGCAGCACTGGGTTCACGGTGCGAAGACTTGCAGGGAGGCTTACGCAGGTAGCACCATAAATGAGCACTCTGCCGAAATCGAAGCAGAGCTTATGCAACATGACAAAGATGTCTTAAACGCAGCTCACGCTGCCGGGCGCCATCCCTACAACTGGTGTGGTCCAATGCGGGAGCCTTAGTGCACCTCGCAGTACAGACGGTCGTTCGGCCAGGATCTCAGAAAGATATCCCACAGCCACGGATCGGTGTATCTCCACGTGCCACTAATTCAAGGTCTTGGCATGACCCGGCTCTGTATGAGTATGTCCTTTCTTTAAAAAAATGACCCAAACCACTCACAACCACCTATACAGACCTGTGAGTCAGGACCAAAACCTGTGGGTCAGGACCATCAAGAGTCCAATCTCAGTCCCCAGGCACCTCGCAAGTGGCCATGACACGTGGGTTTCTCTTCCCGACGGCAGCGGCTGCACTCCGCATCTGGGCGTGGGCCATGAACGCCCCTCCAACCGGATGTTGCCGCATAATTCCATAGGGCACCCCCAAACCGGTGGATTCTGCGGCTCCGCTTCTTGTCGTAGCCTGTCTTAGGCTACGAACCCACCTGCGTAGGCGTGAGGGTCATCAACCCCGACCAATGAATGTTAATCATTATATTAATCAGTCTATAGTCTATAGTGTGCTCTTCTGGTCTGTAGCGGGGTCAATGTACATCTGTGCGGGGCCTCCAGTGACCCTCACCCGGTTTGGTTCACCCCGCCAGTTGGTCGCTGTGTTCGCTTTTATCGAAGATGACTTGTTCCTTTCATGTAGCAATCACAGGTCACCCACCAAGCTTGCTTTGCATCTTGGGGTGCTGGGAGTTTCCCCTCAGGCCCAGTGTTCAAACAAAGGTGGGGTGGGGATGACCAGGGAGCTCCTCTTCTTTGATGTGAAGATTCTCATGCCACTAAATCGCAAAATAAATACACAACTTTAAAAGCATGACTCTGGTAAGTAGCAAGACATGTCGATATATATATTATATATGTATATAACTCAATCATCCAAGTGCTGGGAGTGTCATGAGATATCAACCTCTTGGCGCCTGGATGAAAAGTAGATGACGCTTCTGCAGAGCAACCGAAGGAATAAGACTCGGAATGAAGGCTCGCTCCCACAGGTGTTTGGCCTAAAGGAAGTGGTTCACTTGTGGTTTCTTCTTTTCGCCCCATCCAGTGACCACAAAACTATGGAAAGAAATAAGAAACAGTCAAAAGCCACATGATCCATGGATGTGGCAATTCTTCTTCCCACACAGAATGCCATTTCTTCTTTATCGTGAAATTCAGTGGCCACATCTTCAATCGCGAAATTCAGTGGCCACATCTTCAATCGCCACCCCGAGATATCGGAACTCCAGGTGCTTCAATCGACTGAACAAGTCGGGCCAGACTGCCAGTGCCTCCAGCTTGAAGGAACCGCTGGTCCTTCCCGACAGAAAGAGGCAGCCCGACTGACGCTGGTGTCCGACCAGACTGGGGCAGTGGTTATATGATGACATCTAAACCTTTGGTTCTTCTAATTGAGTCTTCATCTTTGGAGGCCAAAATCTCGGTTGATGAGATCTCGGTCTCCTGGCAGCTTCTCCGAAGATATGACCCATGTGACGAAAACGACGCCGCAAGTAATGGCCATCTTGTATTGCAAACTGGAGACCCTCGCCACTGGTGAAAATTCTGCGCTTGTCTCGTGCAGTTTCACTCCTTCGAGGGCTTGGGATTCAGCCACCGCGGATGCTCCACGTTCAAATCATGCAACTTGCGCCCCGTCTTCGTAAAGGCCACACCTCGAGCTTCCGGCATGTCGCTGCGCGCCGAATCCGAGCGAGGAGGCGGGTCCAGTGAGCTCAGAGACGGGTGGTGCATGAGATGACCAGATGAGGTGCTTTAAGGTCTGCGGTGTGAAAAGCAAAAAACAGGATGTGGACATGAATACGGTCTTTGACCTGCAACTCGGATTACATTATATTAGATGAGATTTATGATTCTGCTGCCCAGAGTCTGTGTGGGTCACTCCCAGTCATGCTTTCAGCAGATTTGTTCGGGCAAACTGGCCAACTGTAGTTTATCGTCGTGATAAATACAAAACAATGTTGCCCAGTTTCGCCAGTCACCAGCCAACTCAGTCTTCCTTTTCAACCCAATGGTGAAATACATCAGTCTTCACCTTCCGTTTTCAACGGAATTGCTGCCAGAATTGTCCATGGACGATCCATTTGGGAAGCAAACAGTGAGCTATATATATATAACTGTTTTGCATGGCTCAACATCTGAGTGGCGGACAAAACGTCCGAATGCCAAACATATTTTGGGTTGGCCCCTGTCGGTTTCCAGTATTTTGGGACGCAGGCAATGAGCTACTTTCAGTCAAAAAAGCGTATCGGTCTAGGGTTGGCCCCTATCAGTTTTGCGAGGTCTTGATCAATTCAGAAATACTTAAGGCGGCTCATTGTACAGAAGTTTTGTCAGATGCTCTATTGAGGGGGCTGAACATCTAGAACCTAGAATCTATTGAGGTTCAGCCCCCTAAAATGGTGCAATGGTTCTTCAAATGAACTGATCGTGACACGATGGCCTGGCCTCGCATGAACTATCAGCCATGCCTCGCGTCCCATCGTCTCCATCACCCACGCGCTGGGCCCCCGGCAAAGGTCGTAGGGCAGCAAGGCCAAACGTGCCCCAGTGGCACGCCGCAGAGCCTCCAGGGCTTTCTGTGGATTACGCTGTGTGGTGGTGCTTAACAGACCTGTGACGTAGCCAGCAACTTGTCTCGTGGGTATAGAGTCGGACAAAGAGCGGTCCCTTTGGTATCGTTGGTGGCCAGTCTAATGTCTCTCCAATGGACAACAGCTAAGTGGGCCTCCCATTTAAGCCTCGGTGAAAAGGCCTCGTCCATCAGTACCCGTGCTTTTTCAGAGTAGATAGCCCAGCAGCCCAACGAGCAAGAAGCAGTTGCCTTGTTTTGCTTCTTGAACACAGGATGGCCCAGCTTCCCACCACACACACAGTACACACACACACTCACCCTGTCGGTGTTCGCTGAGCTGTTCAGGCCGATCCCCCTGTTGTCGGATCGATGGCAGATCAACGTGGAACTCCAGGAGTGATGACTTCTCTGCGAGACGTTGCGACGGCTTCGGTTCGAGAAGTCGCACGGCGCACGGAGGCGGGAAACGACCGGAGCACTGCCCGGTCTGAAGTCGTGGAGAATCCTGTCAATGACCTTTAAAGATATAAAATCTATATATCGGCAGTTCGTGGCAGTTCATAGATTGGTGATATGGAAATCAGCCGGAGTGGACTGCCCAACATCCGAAACTCCATAGAGTCAGAAGTTGTGTTCCAGATACTGCAGGCTGATCAACTCCCCAAAAGGATCCAAAAGGAATCAAAAGGATAGATATTGATCACTGCATAAAACAGCACAAGGACAAATATCGGATGGCAGTTCATCCCGTTCCATCTACACTCCGACTCACTCACATGGAAATGGAGTTCACCAGCTGTTTGTAGAGGATTTCATGGTCTTCACAGGGGCCATCCACTTCCATGTGGATGTGTTCGTCAGAGTGCAGCTTCGCCTGTTGCGCTCGCGGGTCTTTGGCGAGGAAATGCCTTCGCAGCGTCACGGCACCTGGGGCAACACGGCACCAGCGGCCGGGGGGAGGGCGGTGTCGAAGGGGCCAACAAGTGGAGGATCAAACGAAACACAGGGGGTGGCCTTAGGGGACCCCCAGTAGGTGACATGACCCCTGGGAACATTTTTAATTCTTTTTAAGCCACCCCCTATCGAAACACATATTCTATGAGATGAGCTAAAGAATGCAAGAGAAAGGAGGTGCAGCGACGCGAGACTGAGAAGATGGTCGGCGGCAACTTGGTGGACATCATCTCAGAGTTTACCATCTGCCTTCTTGGCGTTCGCCTCCTCGGCTGCTTATGTTCGGTTGATCGATCTTGGAGAGTTCGGCTGCACGTGCAGCGCTGCACAACCTGGGCATCCACACCGCTGTGGCGCTTTTCACGAGCCAGGTGGTAGCAAACCGAGGACCAGGCACCTGCATCCGCCTGGAAGAAACACGCGGTCGGGCCGCGTTTGAAACGGTTTTTCCGCAATGAACAGAATCAACGCCCTGAATGGGTCTGACATTGGTCAACCCAGGCCCACCCAGGATCCATTTGGGGGGTCTAGTTGGACACCATCCCGGGCCAACCCGAGACCATCTCAGGCCTAGGATGGTGGCCTACTGTACAGTACCCATTGCGTCAACAGCCTCAACAACCTCGGCGCGACCCGATGACTCTTCGGGCGGGTGTTCCGTTTCAAGTTTCAATGGTTCCATCTGGTGAAGACAAGAAACGAAAGACGGATAAGTCCAGACTCATCTGGACAAGTTGATTGTTCCAACTCTGTTTATCAGAAAGCACCTACTTCTGACACCATGTCACTCACTTAACTTAAGCAGGAAGAAGTTTAGCGTCATGCGAAGTTCATGCGAATTTCATGCGACATGGAAGTCATGGAAGTCATGGAGGTCATGGACCAAGTAAGAACCAGCCGACGAACATGTCGAAGTCGAGCTCGAACCCGGCCTCCTCCATGAGCTGTTCAGTGCTGACCAATTTCACCTGACGAAAACTGCCACGGGTCCCAAGAACAGGAGGGAGAGCCATATATGACATCACTTGACTAAAACCCCTCTTGGCCCAGAACAATCCGAAGGTCGCGATCCATGTTCGTTTTCGCAACAAGCGTGGCTTGTCCGACCACTTGAACTGTTGATTGTCTGTGGATTGAGCAAGGAATTCAATTGAATTCAATAGTACACAACAGTACTGTATAATGCAATAGACAATCTATGATCTATGATTAGTATTTGATGATGTCCCCCGTGTCACCCTGGCCCTCTTCGCCCTCTTCTCCAAGGCCCGGACGGGCTGAGCGTTCTCTTTCAACATCTCCACCTCCTCCTGCGGCAAACGCGAAGAGTCCCGCTTCGATCACCATGTAAAGCGTAAGTCGAAATGGGAGTTGGCGGCATGTTCGAGTCAGCATGGTCCATGTGGTTTTTCTGAGTCAGCAAAAAATGTGTTTATGTGTGTATCTGTCAGTGAGACCCCTCCCATGAGCGAGCCTCAGTTTTGAGAACTTCTATAGATCGCTGCGTATGGCCGGCCCTTCTACCGGAGTTTTACTCATCGCCGATGTGCGAGCTTTTTCGAACCATGGTGTTTGGATGTATTTCGTGAATTTTGCTGAGACATTCCTGGGTAAGACCACCCTAGAAAGGTTGAGCAGCCCAAAAGCCTATCCCATATGTACCACGATATAGGGTCCCATAAGGTCTGTCAACCTCTATTGGCACGGCAGGCCTCGCAATGTCCAAAAAAAATAGCCCAAACTCAGATTTGCATCAAACAGTGTACGAATCCACATCATTCCCTTCTACGGTAACCTTGGGTCCAAGCCTACTCCAATCACCGACGTGCTCCGGCCCGGGGCCGGGTCGCCGGATTTTTGCGCGCCCGAGTCAAACTGACACGGCCGGAGCCTAATGGCAGGCACCCCCACACACAGGCCCCCCAGAGAAAGGCAGAGAGTCATGTTTGACTTTGGATGAAAGAATATAAACGATACCGTATGAATATATATATATATAAATAATTAATAATATAATTATTGCATAACATTAACATACTATACCTCCTCCCCATGTCGAGAGGATTCCAGAGGTTTGACTATCGTTCCCAAGTCAAGCGTTGAAATGGTCCTAAACCGCATCGTCATGTGTGTCTCTTCCAAAACCACCTGGTTCGCGCACCAAAAACGACCGGTTCCCCAACCCGAAACCGAACATCGACATCCTTTGGTGGGTCCAGAAGCACGAGACGACGGACGTGGGCATCGACGACGGCAGTTACTGACGCGTTTTTTTCGGCGCGGGAAACTCCGAATGGAACTAGTAATTTTCAACAAAAAATCAGAGTAGGGAAAACAACGGGAAATCCTGAAGGACACCGGAACTGAGTGTTTCACCCCTGCTTCAAACAGTCAGTGGAGGGGTATGTGGTAGTCAAGGTGCCTCTATGCCAATGTCAATGGCCAACTGCCACCAATTCACAGCCCTTAAGGCCACATGCAGGCAAGGACTGCAGTCTGCTCGAAGCCCCTTGCTTTGTCAAGGAGCTTCCGAGGTTCACTTCGGATCGCTGGGTGTGGGTCATGCGCCAAATCGGCTTCACGTGGACACCACGGCAGTAGTTGGACTTTGAAAGTTGGGTCATGGACAACTCTCAAACCAAGCAGTTTGCTGAATGCCTTATAGAGAGGAGAGGTGATCGAAAAACCGTTGCACCACCTCCAGAAACACGATTTCTTCCGCCAACCAAAATGTAACCATCTGCAAAGCCTCACCAAAGCAAATGAAGTGGTCCGTCAAAAGGTTGAGGGATATCACATTCACATCCCCCTCTGACCATGCACCTAATATTGTCCTCTCTGACCATGGGGTGGAGATGAACCCCGCGGTGGCGAAAGGCCTCGCCACTTGGAAGTCGCCCCAAGTCAGTCTTAAGTGTCACAACAATATACATGGGCTTGAAACATCACGAAACAAAAAGACCCAGACTCCAGCAGCAACTGGTAAAATCCAGTGACATATCAAAACCTTCAACGTAGGACGATGTCGAAATCACCAGTTCGCCAGGACCACTGCTGGGCGCAGTGGGCGCCGTTCTGCTTGAAAAAGACCCACAACCAGTCAAAGCCTTCCTAGAAATCCAATGAGCCTTTCTCGTGCCCAAACACCAAAATCCCACGAGACATCCCTTGACCGTTTTGGCCCCAAATCCCGTGCTACGGTGGATTGTTCTAGATAGGTCCAGTAGCAGTAGGGACCAACAAGCCATCTGCACCCTCCCTGTGAGGTGGATTGAATGAAGGTTGGCACAAAAAGGGATTGGTCCGTGGAGGTTGGTCACACGCACACACACTCCCTAACACAATCATGGAAGTGGAGTGAAAACCCCCTGTTAGTAGAGGATAACAGTCTACTAACAGTTTAAAGGGATTGGTCACCCTCAGCTGCAAGCCGCTCCTGCGGCCAACCACGCGCCTTTCACCGCTGAGGCGCCTAGTCACATCGCCATGTCGGAACCCTTCCGACCTCGAAGATACTTGGGCCTATATGGCCAAGCAACAAAAAGGGCTCGAGTCATGAGAAACGGAATTCACATTCCTTCAATATTCTTGTATGACTCGAGCCGCCTGAGCTCATGGGAGCGTGGATAGTAGCCCTTCTTGCCAAAAGGTTTCGGTTTTGCATGCGGTTCTCCTCCCTTGAGAGGAGCCGCGGGAACCGCCCAACCTTCGGTCTCATCATCAGTGGCCATATCAAAACGTTCAGCTAATCCACGCAGTTCCATAACCAACTCAGGTTCAGCTCCAAATTCCCCGCACATGGACTGCAAGTATTTATGCTTCCAAGCAGGGTATTGGAAAAACTTCCTAGCCCCCTCATGGCAAAGTTCCGCAACCGCTGCCTTAAGGCCTTGAACTCGTCTTCCTGCGGGGTCAGCGCCTGAGTCAATGAGATAGATGGCTTCTCATCGACTGGCTTCTTCTCCATCTCACTGTCCAAGTATTGGGAAGTCGCTCCGTCCACAAGAATGGACCTGAACACTTCAGACCATTCTCCTGCGCCTTCCATCATCGGGTAGATCTCGTTCTTCTGAATCGTGTTCTTGAACTTGTCCATCACCTCTTTGAAGGTGTCCTCAACGGTGTCCAGAAATGCTGCCCCAGCGTGAACGGTCACCATCTGCGTTGATTTGGTGTAATTGAACGTAGCCAGGCTTGTCTCTCCACGGAAAGCCTTTGAGTTCACCATGTTCAAAGGGATTCTGGCTTTGCAACTCGCCCTTGTTTGGGTGATATGCTTCATGAAGTCCTCCTCGTCCTTCGTGAAGCGATCCACCATTCGTTCAAGCAGTGCCCTCACTTCCATCTCGCTGCATCCCTGAGTCGTCACCTTCACCATCTCTACTCGTTCGTGATGGTCTCGAACGAAAAGCACTTCTGAGCCAAGATCTTCTGTCGCATCCGTTTTAGCTCGAGATCGAAGTGCCCTTGGTTCTGCAGCACTCTTTAACATGACACTTTCGTTGTTGAGGTGGTAAATTTGAGTTTTCGTTGCCCCTCGCAAAATGTCCATGGCATCTGGGTTTTCTTTGGTCGGTGCATCAGCTAGTTGTAACCAGGTCGGTGCCCACCGTATGGAACCCCACAGTCGCTTTAGTGACTCCTTGACAATGACCAAATCAGTAGCTACCCTCTTGTCACCTACACTCCCTGGCGATGCACAGGCCTGTGAGTGATCATAGATACTCTTGCAATCTGTAATTGATTGAATGCCAAAAGACTGGAAGTATTGCGATCGTTCGGCCAAAGAGAACTCTGGGCGCTTCAACTCTGCTAGGTGACAAGCCAACCATTCTGTGTGTCCCAGGCCGTCAGCTAGTGCTTGGGTTTCGCCAGCAAAATGTTGATCCAACTACCTGCTTGAGTCTATATTGATACCAACAATGTACCCGGCTTGTGTTCCTTGTCGTTTAGCATTTGCAAAAGCCGCATCTGTGTGTAGACACAGTCTGATGTCTTGGAGTGGGATCGGTAAAATTGTCCATGTCAAGGTTCTGTGCTGTTTTGCTCGCCTGGTGATGTTGGCTATTGTCCTTGCTTCTCCAAGTGTGGGTGATGGGAGCATCTGTTGCCCTTGGCTAACCTGGACTGCCAAATCTGGTCGGGTTTCCTTGGCCAGCCATAGTCCTGCTCCTAACACTGATTTCAAAGAAGAAGTTTCTGCGGCATTGATTGTTACCAAAGGTGATTCTGCTGTTCACAGCTTCGGTTTGGTCATCTTTTCTGCGAACTCCTCCTGGCTCACCTGGATTGCAAAGGTCTTGGGATCTTGTACAAGTTCTGATCCACTAAAATGTTCCTTTGTTCATTGCCCACTTCCGGAAAGGAAAAATGGTTTTCAGCGTTGCGATCGACTTCTCAAACAGTCCCCCGTGTCCACCCAACAGAACGTCATCGACGTGTACCCCCATGACTCCAGCTAACCTGGCACTCCCCTTGCCGAGGCTAGAGTCCCACAACATGTACACGCATGGGTCCAGTTTGGTATCCATGACAACTTCCTCACTGTTTCATCGAACGTGCTGTACCACTTCTGTGGGCTGTCATTCAAACCCTATAGAGAGGTCTCACCACTTCAAACAACTGGTCCGGGTCATGATCAGGAAGGGGGTGATTCCTTGGGCACGACATCCACAACCGTTGTTCCCGCTTCAGCTCCTTGGTCTCTAAAAAGGCTCCAGTCACATCTCCTAGTTGCAAATCAAAATGATTGCTTGCGATTGCTTGCAACACTGTAAACCTTCCACTTGAGGAGATCGTCGGTGATTGGGTCTTGCCTCCACAGACCAACGCAAAAGGGCAGGGTCCTTGTCACCTCAGGCGGTCCACCGCGCCTTCACTATTTCGGCTCCAGTCTCATCCAGCTTCAGAGTTAGGACTAGTCGGCTAGGCACGGTTCGCTCTGGACGCTGCTGCCTGACCCGTCGAGACTCTTCTAATGAGCATGGTCTCAAAGCCCTTTTATCGTCCACGCAATTCTTGATCTCTTTCCGGATTCCTGCTCCCTTCTGGAGTACCCCACTTCAGATCAATCTCTTTTCTCCCGCCAGCTAAAAGAACATTGTCCACCCTGTTCTCCTCATGTCCAACCGCCAACACCCATTCTGTATCCTCTGCCCCAAGTGCATTCACTGATACATTCAACTCAGCTGAGTCCATCATCGGGGTTTTCTTGACCATGAGGCTGTGGGAGGTTGATGAGGTTGATGAAGATGATGTCGATGATGATCCACTGTCACTTGACACTGGTATGGGAGATGTTTCTGGTTGCCTGGTCGGTGGATTGGGAAGAGACATTAGGTTCTGCCGCACTGGGCCTGACATGCCCGTCCAGGCGGTTTGCCCGGTCAGCCGATTCCTGCCACATCTGGCGTTCTTCTGGTGACAACGGGAGGGTTGGATGGAATCGATGGCTGACTGACCGGTCGGTCTGCCTGCTCTGCCTGCTCTGGTTGCTCAGTGGCATCTATTGGGCCATGCTGCTGATGTTCCCCGGCTGTTCCTGTTTCTGGAAACCTGAGAAGCTGCAAAACGAAAGCCAGCGCTTTTGTGGGGCTGATTCGCAGTGCAAAGCCGGGAAGAAGCTATTTCCACTGTCTGTGAAGCCTGATGCGCGCCATACCTGGGAACAGAGTTGTAGCTACAAGACCTTTATTTTCAAGGTGGCCTGAACAGAGTGTTTTAGGGCAGCAAACCGTGGTCTCAGGCCACCTTGAATTTAGCTTGAAAACCACAGCTACATAGCTACCCTGGGTGTCTATACCTGGCAAGGTGCCAACTACACCTTTATTTTCAAGGTGGCCTGAACAGAGTGTTTTAGGGCAGCAAACCCTGGTCTCAGGCCACCTTGACTTTAGCTTGAAAACCACAGCTTTGAAGCCTCATGCGCGCCATACCAGAACTGTAGCTACTTGTAGCTACCCTGGGTCCGTATAAATAGTATGTTGCTATACCTCTTACACGCCTATACAAGTTCAAAGCACGAATGAGACTTCAAGGCTGTGGATTGCTGTGCGTGTGTAGAGGTTCTCAAGCGGTTGACGGAAAGGGAACTTGAAGTACTATACCTGGTAGCTGCACTATAGCTACCCTAGGTCTCTCTACCTTGCAAGGTGCCAACTACACCTTTCCATTCAGATGATGCAAATGATGCATTTGGCATTTCTTGCATCACCACCCCTCAAAAATCACCTCCAACACAACCTCAAAAAACCTTCCCTCGGAGCACCCTCCTCCCCCAGCATGTGCTGAGTTGACGTATACCTTTCTCGGGCCACCCCCCCAGACCCCCTAACTACTCACTTCGTTCGCCAGACACAACTCCGCTAGCGCCTTCTACGAAGGCTGGCTTTCGTAACAAATCTCCTGGTGGGAAATCATCTTTTGTAATGTCAATGAAATTCTTCTGGGTGCTCTTTGAAATTCCAACCTCCGGGAACAACTGTGCTGCAGCAGTCCTTATATCTCGGACCAAAAATCGGTCAGCTTCTCGCTCTGACGCCGTCCGCAGTCGTAGTTGCTCAGGTGAGCACTTCACAAAAGACCCTGGCATTGACACCCAGTAGTTTCCCCCAACTTCTCCAGCTACTATTCCGGGGCCTCTCCATCTAGCCATGCTCCGTTTGATTCCCCGGCCTCTACGCCAAACCGCTACTTCATCTACTGGTCTGAATTCCCTACGCGGTCGTGGTCTGGCATTCAGAGCGATTCGAGCTGCTCGATGGTCCAGCGATTGAAGAACTGCTTCTCTCGCCTTCTGCCTCGTCCTAAAGGAAAATGATGCCACTGCGTCCTCCAAAATTGCTCCATTGGAAGTTTGGGTCTTCATCCAGCAATCATCAGCAGGGTATTCCGGGCCCCTCCCAAACACCATTTGATTCGGGCTGTACCCACCTCGACGCATGAGTTGGTTTTTGGACTCAGCAACACAGTCTACACATTCCAGCCATTGATTATAATCATCTGGTTGCATCGGGTCCATGACTTTAGTCAACATGGCTGCAAAATGCCTTCCCTGAACCTCCACATCTCCCAGTTGTTCATGGGCCTCTCCTGGGATGTGCAAGGGGGTAGTACCGTCTCGCTCCAAAGCGTCCAGGAAGGGTTGGCCGAGGTTACACCGGCTGGCATCAAATTTCACATAACGAGGTCTTCCGAAAGCTCTTGTCCACATCCGGTACAATCGAACTAGCAGGTCTGAGGTCTCCGTCTCTCGAAATGGAAACATCTGTTGAAAGCTGTTGAGTGCTGTGATCTGCATGTCCTTCTTCCAAGTTGGTGACCACTTGACATCCAGACCAATGTACCGGAGAGGTGCCAGATCTCTCGGGACAGTGCTGTCCTTTACCGCTTTCGGCATCTTCCTAGCATCACACAAGTCACACTGGAAGCTCTTAACAATCTCCAGCACCTCCGAACGAGCTCCGTGGTGTTTCAAGATCCTGGTCATATCCTCTATTACGGCATGTCCCAAGTTCACGTGCATCTTTCTGACAACATTCAGGATTCTGGTCTTAGAGTGTTTACTTAACTCAGGAGTCTCATCTCATCTTGAATATCGGCCTGACTGATTGGGCAACACAAGCTCTCAAATTTCTCATTACAGGCGATACCCCGTAGAATAGCGTGAATGAGCTTCTTGGGGCACACTTGAGTCTGAATGGATCTCAATTGCCCTCCGGACTGGCCTTCGACCACTTGGTGTTCATGATCCTGAGTGCAGATGAGCCGGTCCAGCATTGTCACGGTGCCGGGGCATTGGTGAGGAAGCCCCACTTTTTGCCAAACAGCTTGCCCGAGCCCTTGTCTCGCAGCCCAACCGAGCATGCTGGGACATCAACCCGATGAGTGTCTTCAAGCTCCATGAGGTCCTGCAAGGCTGGTTCCTTCCAGGCTGCACTCGTAGCCGATGATTCGAACAGGAATAGTCGACCCTTTCTCATTCGATCCCTCGCAATGCGAGTGCACCAAGCCACCATCGCTTTTGCCTCCACTATCGACTTGTTGAACTGGGCCAAATCCTGCCTTCGCCATGGCGGCGTCGAGTTCTGGAGTTTGGACAGAGGTCAACATGGCGGACTCATGATCACGATGTCCGGGTCTTCCTCCTCCAAGCACTTCCAGACGGCAGCACGATCTACTGCTCGCTTCCAGTCCCATCCCATCGAGAGGTCAAAGGCTTTGGCTCCCCGCAGACCGAACATCTGCGCTTTCTCCCCAAAGCGGCCGGGGCAGAAGATCTCCATACATGATGGCCACGCCTCTTGCTCAGCAGCTAATACTTCAGTCAGTCCTGCTTGTAGGTTCTTCCGCTCCCGAGCTCCCATCACATGTGCCCCAATGTCCTCATCCTCCGACATCTCAGCTTCTGGCTCTTCCGCTGGCTACTGCCGGTCCGGTTGTCCATGCTCTTCCTCATGGGCTTCTTCCACCCTCTCATCAGATTCCACCTCATAATTAACGCTCCTCAGCGTCTGCCTCCACGGGGTCGTCCGTCTCTTCCTTCATGGGGTCCGGGTCCATCTCCTCGTCGTTCACTGTGATGTTGTTGGCACCGTTCTCCTCGTCAATCTCCCTTCTGGTCTCCCGACGGTCATTGGGTCGGGAGACCGGTTCGGGTCAATTTCATAGGGCTCCTCATCATCTTCTTCATCCTCAACGAACGGCTCACCTTCAGCCTGTAGTACCTCCACTTCCTGGTCTTTCACCTTGGGCGGCCTCGTCATATCGACCAGGTTGATCTGGTAACTGCCGTCTCTCTGTTCATGTAGTGGGACAGACACCTGAGCCTTTGTCAACTGTAGTTCCCCTCACTGAAGATCCATCACTGCCCCAAGAGCCTTCAGAAACTTTTTGGAGATCAGTAGCGGCACTGAGCCCTGGACCACGTGCATCCTCAGCCAAGGGATTTGTACAGTCCGATGTGAGGCATCTGCCGATCCATTCCCATATCGGAAATGGTGTGGCCGGTGTTCCAGGTCTTTGATCTCGATGCCATAGGCTGCCAAGACTTGTTGATGTCGTTTGAGAGTTTCCTCTGCAAACCACGGCCGCATCCAGCGTCAACAACTCCGAAGCCGGCCTCATGGACCAACGCCACCAGCGTTTTATCCTGGCTCACTGACGACGCTTCAGACTCTGCTAGTGCTTCTTCTTGAGCTCTGTCCAGCTCGTCCTTGTACTCCTGGGCCAAAGCCGCAAGCTCCTCATCAGGAAGGCCAATCTCCGGCTCCCTCATGTAGAAGATGGTCTGCCCGGTCCACTGATAGTGAAGGTCTCGGTGTGCTTCTCCTCGGTGCTTCCAGTTTGCCGCGAAGAGTACTGAAGTGTCTCCATTTGCCTTGATCGCCCTGGTCGCGCGGGCCTCACACAAGTCTGCCAAAGCCACGAGACAGCCTGACGCTGCGGGAGAGAACAGCTGGCTCCTCGGGATCAGGTGTTTGCGAATGACTTGGCTCCCTTGAACATGCCAGTCCCTTCTTTCATACTCCCATCCCGTCACCATGGCCATCATCTCTTGTCCTGACAACGCAGGTCCCCAGGTGTGTGGATTGGCATGGTGCGAGGTCACCATCACCCCATTCTCGTCCGGGGTCGTGGCATAGTATCCACCGCTCATGATCTGCTCCGGTTCGAAGTAGTCGTTCGACCAGGTCATCAGCACGAGGTTCACCTTCGAGCTCGGAGGCGGCTGAAAGTCTTTCCCACTCGACTTTCCACCACCTTTTCCTTTCTTAGGACAGTTTCGACTGAAATGTCCAACCTGTTTGCATCGGAAGCAGCGGACGCGACTTTCGAGCCTCTTGAAGTCCTTGCCCGCATTGACATTGGGTGCTCCGAATCCTCTGGCCAGCTTCGTCTGGTTGATTCCAGCCCTTGACTGCTTCCAAGTCAGCCACAGCATCCTGTTCTTCAACTTCATCCTCCAGGGCATAGCCTGCTTCCGCCAGGTACACCTCAAACGCGTTCTCATCCGATGGAAGGTCCTCCTCGGAGACGGGCTCTGCATCCTCGACGTGATAGGTCCCTGTCTGTTTCGCCGCGTGGAACAGATTGTCCGGGTAGGTAGTCCTCAGAGCTGCAGCCACATCCTCCTCCTGGTATGACTGTCGTGCAGCGGCCATCACCACTGCCTTCCGTTCGGCTCTAAGTTTGCAAAACGAAGGAGGAGGTATCCTCGAGCGACCTCCGGGAAGACAACACCCTCGGCCTCTGCTGCGGCGAACGCCGCCCGTGCTTTTCCAGTGTATACGGCCGTGTTCTCGCCCTTCTCAACCTTGAGGTCAAAGATCTGGTCCAGCACCTTACCGAGTCTGTCGTGTGTCGCTTCTGCAGGAAATCGTTCGTCCAGTACCTGGAAGATCACCTCTTCTCCGCCTTCCTGCTCGATCCTGTCCATTGGGATCGAATCCAAAGCTCGAAGGGCAGTCCCGCCTAGCAGAGCGAAGAGCAAGCTGCCATGAGCTTCTGTCGGAATCCCCTTGGCCTTCTGCGCGGTCAGGTAGGCACGACTCCACCGTCGCCAGCACTCGTAGTCCTTGGACGGGTTGGTGCTGTCCCCATCAAACCGCTTGGTAAGGCCATCTTGCCTCTTCTCTTCCGTCGCCATCCGTTCCCCCCCGCGGCAGCCCTTTCGGGCTCCGCTACCAATTTAAAGGGATTGGTCACCCTCAGCTGCAAGCCGCTCCTGCGGCCAACCACGCGCCTTTCACCGCTCAGGCGCCTAGTCACGTCGCCATGTCGGAACCCTTCCGACCTCGAAGATACTTGGGCCTATATGGCCAAGAAACAAAAAGGGCTCGAGTCATGAGAAACGGAATTCACAAACAGGGTAACTGGGTGAAAGAAAGATTTATCTGCACGTTGAATCATTGTGTCTAGTCTGAACCAACATGAATGAACCAACTATAGGACTTCTCCCTTCGCCCTTGTCTCGTGTTCACCCCCCTCGTCGGTGTCAGTGTGCTTCGGCACGGCTCAAATGAAGCTTTGATCCAAAGTCATGCAAGAGATTCAGTGCATCTGGGATAGGTGACCCACATGGGACAGGACAGCTGGGCATAGTTGGGCCATGCCGGCTTTGGGATCGCCCGAAAAAGAACCGAAGGGTCATTTGCGGAACTGGCGAAATGGCCAACATGGGAAGAACGTCGCAGAACCGCACAATCAGTCCAAAAAGATCCTAAACAAATCCGAGATCTTCCTACCGAATCATTGAAACAATATGGAAACCATGAAAAAAGTATTAAAGCAAAAGCGAAAAGAAACGCTCTTTGTTATCTGTGTTGAATCGTACCGCCCACGAGATGCATTTTCTCCCCCCTGTCACCCCCTGTCGGTGGCTTCGAGAACGTGAGGACCCCTGCCTTACAGGGACCCGTCAACACCTTCCATCAGCGAAAAACCTATCAGCCCCCGTCAGGACCGGTGGGATGACCTATCCGCCGAAGCAACTCACCGCGAATTAGTATAGGAGCCATGTCTATATGGCCCTCGGTTATTGTGTATCAGAGTACTGGTCACTGAATCGATTCGGGGGGTCCGCATCTCGTCGAAAAGTGCACAGCAACCGTTCACTTGCTGGTCATCAACCAAAGCCCTGTGATTCACTTGTGATTAAGTTGGGACTAGTGCTGATCTCCAAGCTGGCCTGTAAACACAGCAGAACTGCAGTGCCATAATAGTGCCAACAATATCATATCAGCCAAAGAACATATGTATGAAATTATATGGAATACAAATGCATGACATATGATATAAACATAGCATAATCTAATGTATATAACACTCATTGTCCAGATATCCACGCAAACATCAGCTTCGGACCCTTTCACCAAGCCTCAGACCTGTTCCAAGCCTTGGGTCAAATGCTGCCCTGCTCCGCGCCGCGCAGGTGCGGCGGCGTCCGCGGGGGCCGAGGCCGGTCCAGAGGCATGTCGGGGGTGTCGATCTCGGGCGGCGGCGGAATCACCAACTCGTCCTGGCGGCAGTAAAGAACTAGGAGCAAGGACGCTACTAGGGGCTCCTGGCCTTACCACTAGTAACAAGAAGCTACTACAAGTAGGGGCTCCTGGCCGTACTACTAGGAGCAAGGACGCAAAGAGAAAGTGGACACGTTCATAAGGGGACGAAGCGTATGGCATATGGGTTGGATTGGGTTTTGATCCAAGCTCTGTTACAGCTGTGTTACAGCGCGGCTGGGATTCCGGGGGTTGCAGGTCGAAGTTGACGTTGCTGAGTGTCTGATGGGTCAGCTTTTGCTTCCCCCAAGACTCCAGTCCTCTGCCATGCCTGCTGGGAAGATTAGAGTAATGGACCAACACGAGGATCAGGAGGGTCACTTTCAACCAAATTATATTATATACTAGAGGAGTGCTAATTTGTCGGGTGATGGCGGATGAGATGAGGTCTGATGTGGTGGCTTGTGACGTGGTGAAATGTAGTGGTTTGAGATGTGAAGTCTAATGTACGCAAAAAGCGTTTGATGGACGTTCTAGTTTTGCCACCAGACTGTTTCCTTGCCAACAGCAATTGTTCGTCACCTGGACCTTCACCTTCCAAACTTCCTGGCTAGCGCTGGATAGTCGGGATCTTCTGCGAGTCTGGACCAACCCAGTTGGATGCGAAATCAACGACGGGCATGTGGCGAAATCGACGCACAACTCAAAACACCATGATGAAACCCAGTTGACTTCGAGACCCGGCTCCAAAAGGTCGATCCGTTGGCAGGTGGGCATGATGAGTTCATTGGTTGATTCCCTATATAGTATGCATGTTATATGATGTTTTATTATTATTATGTGTGAGTGTGTGTGTTTGGGGACATTCTCGTTGCCGCGCCCCTCCTCCCCCATCAGCCCAAAGACGACACTTGCTGTGACTTCCGCATGGGTCATCCCATTTTCCATCTCATTGTACTTGGGGAGTTTTAGAGGTAGTAGCGAACCTTGTTCCGTTCGTAGCTTCTGGCCTCCACCCTACAAACGCGATGGCCTCCACCGAGTAGCGAGCGAAGCGTCCGGCTACGCTACGGTTTACCTCCTGCCCAGTTCGTCCGGTCACAGTCGGACGAGGAAAACGTCGTTCTTCTTGGTCGGACCGAAAGCTTCGGTAAAAAACACGTCCAGATCTTCACGGACTTTGGCTTCACCGTTCGGCTTCCCAAGTGAGCCGTGTTTGTCTGCTTGGGTTGTCCGCGTCCGCAATAAAGCCCAGTCTGTGGGAAGTGCATGAGGAAGTGCATGTTTGGTTGTAGTAACAGTTGCAAGACAGGATGGTTGTTCAAAGACCAGCTGAAAGACATGAAAGACTGCGGAAAATATGACCTCCAGCACCTGGAATGACCAAACCCAACACATACCAGAGGTTTGCTCAATGTCAGGTGGTGCCAGTGTATTCCTCCAACCTTTGTTTGCTAGGAGGGGGTGGTTGATGTTCTTCTATAGTGTTTTCTTGTTTCTTCAATACTCCACCTTCACCCCGTCATGTGGCGAACTCCCAAGGGAGCGACCCCGACCCATACCGACCCACTCTCTGCGCGGACCAACCGCTCCGGCTTGAAGGGCATCATGGCTTCCGCATTCTGAACCTGCAAAACCAAGGCACGTGGATTTAGGGAAGCAAGAAGTTCCCGCATGTGTATGAAATCCGTAACTGTGGATGATGGTTAGGGAAGTTAGGGCTTAGCAAAGGCCTTTCTCAATTGACCGACAATGGTTGGTTTAGACCCTTAGGGCCCCATCAACGAATGATCCATGTCAATGTGAGGCCAAAGAAGCCGTTGGAGCCCAAGTGATAAAGGTGGATGATCATTGTAGGCTGTTAATACCAAACTCCTATCCCTGGAGCTGAGGCTGGGAGATGGCTATCGTAACGATTTTGGTTGGCTCACGTTTGTGAACAGAGCTATTCCCGTGATGCAATGACTCCTCCAGCGACTTTGGCCAGCTATAGCGGTTTCGGCTTCGGCAGACTTGACGACCAGTTCGTGTGAAGATTCATAGAAATACCGCTCAATTTTAGCAGCACAACGTTCCAACACGTCCAGACGGGTTAGATGTTTCATTGGACCAATCATTGTAATTAGATGCCCTTCTGCAAACAATCTGTCTCGGGTTTCAAAAATCCCCGAGGCTTTTTCCATCGACTGCAGGCAACACCGTGTCTCGCCTCAAAAACACCGCAGGCTCCGTGAATGCGCGTCACACCGCCCTTGCGAGCGTGACCACCTTGGTCACATGGGCCGAAAGAAAATGGTTTGGACCTTCTGAGATGAACTGAGGTGAAAGAACCACTCATATCAGAAGGTCATATTTAGCAAACCATATGGGTGGTCGCCAGGTGGTGTTGACCACTCATACTGTTTTAGTTTTAACCACCTGGTCAGAAGGTTTTGACCTCCTGGGTCATCTGTTTCGACCATGCAAGAAAAGCAATCCGGCTTTGACTGTGGCCATGGGTCGAAAAACCAAGACCTGGTTGAGGATGGTAGGTTGACCTCCTTAGTGGTTGACCTCCTGTGCATGTTCCGTGGTCAAGCCGGGTCGCCTGGTGCCATGACCCACAGCCACTTTGGAATAGTATGGATTGGTAAACCTGCAACAGCAATGTAGCCAGCCCCTGCAGAGTGCTAGGCTTACATGTTCATACCGTACCAAAATTTGTTTATTCCGTACATCATTTGGCGTCATGGCACGTGAATCTAGATGGATGTAGTGTACCATCACCATCCAACACCAATCATTCTTAATTTCACACGACGAAAATGATGAAAACCCATAAAACTGATACGAGTGCGTGTGCTTGGTAGGCGGTGTGCTGATCCCCACATCTCTGCCTATTCATTGAATTCGTCGCCTCTTCCATCCTCTTACTCTGTTTGAAAGGATTGCAGCATCTCTTCTTTCCTTTCCAACCTCCATGTCTTGCAACTGTGGGGTTTCGCAATTAATGTTTTTGAGCGGGATTTAAGGCTGTGTAGCGGGAATAAGCAAGGGCGTTTTACACAAAGCGCAACCTCCAACAAAACCTACAACCACCTACACACAAAACAAAGGCAGCAGCATTACACTTGTTTCACTTGCTCTCTTTGCTGCTCTTCGTGTCACCGTGATTTCCCAAGCCTAGTTCTGTACATGCTTGGTCGTGAGCCAGGACGATGACAAAAACAAAAAGATTTGAGCGGTGATAAATTGCAAACTATTGTAACAAACGCTTCGTCCTCCCGGGGCTCAAACAAAATCAAAACACGTACAGCAGCAGCAGCCGGTTGAAGGAATTCATTTCTTGCCATTCTTGCTTTTTCCTTTCGCCGCCGCCTCCTTTGCCACCTTCTCCTTTGGCTTTGGCTTCGGCTGAGCCTGGTTTTTGCTGCTGCTAGCTGTAGAACGATTCTTTGAAAGGGATTTCTTCAAAGTGGCGGATATGATCTCTTGAGATGATGTTGGCTTCGTCTTCTGTGGCCTTGATACAACCACCTGCTCGGCTAATTTCCAAGGCAGCTGCTGCTGAGAATGCCTTCCAATTGCTGCAGCATGTGTCTCAGTCTCAGCCTTTGATGGTGGTCCAGTCTCTGTCAGACCTTCTGCTTCTGATGTGGCCTGCGTTGGCGCTTTCAAACTCTCTGTCTTCTGTTGTTTGCTCTCCTCAACGTTGACCTCCATGGTTTTGGCAACCTCCTGCTGCTCGGGTTCTGCATTCTCATCCTCTTTTAGGAAATCCTCCACTGCCTGCTCTAGAGCAGCGTCGAAGGACAACTCCGAGAAATTGTTCTCCAAGGTGTGGCCTGCATGTTGCGGCACCTCTTCAGGGCCTGTGTCTGCCTTTGACATATGCTGTGCTGGTGCTGGGGCTGGATTGCGAGGCACCTCTGCCTCTGCCCCTGCCGTGTCTTGATGCATCTCCTCTGCTTGGGGTGGGGCTGGATTGTGAGGCACGTTTGCCATTGCCTTTTCCTTTGGAACCTCCTCCACACCTCCTCCACTGGGGCTAGGGCTGGATTGTGAGGCACAATTGCTCCTGCCGTGACTTCTTGCACCTCCTCCACTGGGGCTGGGGCTGGATTGTGAGTCACATTTGCCCCTGCCGTGTCTTCTTGCCCCTCCTCCACTTGGGTTGGGGCTGGATTGTGAGTCACATTTGCCCCTGCCGTGTCTTCTTGCACCTCCTCCACTTGGGTTGGGGCTGCATTGTGAGGCACGCTTGTTCCTGCCGTGTCATCTGGCACCTCCTCCACTTCGGCTGGGGCTGCATTG
>CAXAMN010008891.1:1006494-1026559 GCA_963970005.1 Durusdinium trenchii | reverse complement strand
CTGCCGTGTCATCTGGCACCTCCTCCACTTCGGCTGGGGCTGCATTGTGAGGCGCCTGTGCCTCTGCCGTGTCCTCTGGCACCTTCTCCACTTGGGCTGGGGCTGCATTGGGAGGCACCTCTTTCACTGGGCCCACACGCGCTCTCACGAGCCATCGCACGAAGTCTTTGAAGTCCTCCAAAGGGTCTCCATCTTCTCCAACATAGATCCAGTCATCGTCCACCCCATGCACCAACTTCACAAACTGGATGTATTGTGTGATTGACTCGTGCTTCGCGGACTGCTGGAGCAGGTTGTCAACATGATCATCAGAAAGGCTATCCAGGAGATCATCCAGGAATGCTTCAATTTCCGAGTCCTCCATCTTCCCTTGCTCAGCAATCTTGACGTACAGGTTCTTCATGACATTGTTGAAGGAAACTTCTGCCTGCAAAATTAGCTCGTGAATCAGAGGACCAAAATTAAGATGGCCTATGAAGCAGCTATGACAATTCTAGCTTTGTGTGTTAGGGTCTTGTGGATAAGAAACATAACCAAGCCTCAGGAGGTTGACTTGAAGATGATGCTTGAGCTGCGGGTGTGGTCTCCGGCTTTGCTTGCTTCTGGTCATCATTGCCATCCATGTGCCACTTCTTCACATATTTTCTCACCTCGTCCGGATGAAAATCAAGTGGTAGAGAAGGCCCTGGGAGAGCCCTTTTCCCTGCACCGTCGCCCTTCTGCATATCCGGCTCAGCTGCTGGTGGTGGTGACCAACCTTTCCACATCCCCTCCATAGCCTGGCTCATTGCATTGCACATGACCTCAGTCCCATAGTTTCTCGCCAAATGTAGATGAAAGATCCTCATTGATTCCTCAAGGCGGTAAAAGATCATATGGGACAAAGCTCGAAAGCCTATGTTGTGCTCGTTCACGGCTTTCTCTACAGTGACATAGCCCTGAGGCAGCATGAAAACATCTCCAGGGAGGACACAGGAAAGGCCCAATGTTGTCAAGGCTTCAAGGGACTCATAATCTGGCGTGACATTTTGAAAGCTCTCCATGCAATTTGCGAGCGAAGTACAGGAGAACTGCGACCACAGCTCATCAAGTTTGCACGTAGCGACAATTCTGGTTCCCGATGCCTGAACTTGAATAATGCCTGCTCCGCCTGATGCATGGCCGGAAAAGGTATTGCCCCTTTTGATGCCAAAAAGCTGCAGAGCTTCCCACTTTGCCCTGGTCTCCTCAAAACGCCCCTGAGTCATTCTCCCTTGAATCTCAGAAACCAAATGCTCAGTGACGTTCTCTGAGCACAGAGCGCATGGCTGCATGAGAGTGTCCTGCAGGCAAGGTAAACACAAGCTCAAGGAGCAAGGCGTGTGAGCACGTGTTTATGAGTTCTGCTTCAAGAACTTTGCTCTACGCAACCACTAACTATATAACTAAATCAAATCTTCTTTGCAATCTCACTCCTTGTTGACATCTTCCAACTCTGCTTGAAGCGGTGCATCCATAGCAACTGCTCTTGCCAAGTCTGGATCAACGTCATGCAACACCTGCATTCGCCTGCTGCAAGCTGAACCCGGCTTGGAGAACTCTCCGCAGACATCTGCCGTGAAGTTGCGGCATGCTGCCAGAAGAACCGAGTTGGCTTGCTTCACGGCCTTCTGATCCAAGCTCAAGTCCTGACTTTTCACAAAGGCTTCTTAGAACTTCGTAGAGAAAGGCATTCCCCAACCCCAACCAACTAACAATTAGAAAAGTTGCAAGGCACTACCAGCAATGCCAAGCTTCTAGAACCTTCTTCAAACTTGCCCGTCGCAGGCGAACAATGACGGGCTGACAATCCGCATAGATCTTGAGCCCGCTTTCCTGAATTCGGGACTGTCCCGATTCTGACCGTCGGGGTCGGAATAACAACTTTAAATCCAATCATATCCAACAGTTCCAATGTCAAAAAGTTTGCTAGCAGGACTTCAAGGCTCAAGCTCTTCCACCACAGCTATCGCAGAGTCCTGAAACTTTGATCTGAGAATTGCTGGATCTGTGTCGGTCAGCTCTGCCCAAACGTTCGCGGGGGCTCTGCGCTTCTTGTTAACCTTCTCTTCATCCGGCTCAGGTTGGTCTGGCACCTCCTCCACCTCCTGCTCCTCCCTTCGCTTTTTGTTCTCCTCCTCCTCCTCCTTCTTTTCAAGCTTTCGTTTCAACTTGTCTGCCTTCTTCTTCTCTGCCTCTAGCCGCTTCTCCTCGCGCTGCTGTTCTTTTTTCGCTTCCTAGCAGGGGTGAGGGCACGGTGAGGGGCGTGACGGGTGTGATGGCGTGACGGCGACGGTTCAAATAAGAAAAAATAGAAAAAGGTTTAATAAAGCGACGGGCCGACCTTGGCTTCCAACTTGCGGGCTTTCTTGATGGCAGCTGCTTGTTGAGAGAACTGTTTAGCAGCGGTAGTCAAGGACCCGGCCAGGCTGTTCATGCGCACAAGGGCCCTCCCATGCAACTCGTAACCTACTTGCACATCCTCCACGCAACCCAGCAAGTCAGAATTGCTGCGAAAAGCTGACAGCTGACCGAGCGTTTGTGCTTCATCCCTCATGGCTCCAAGTTCAGTAAAGAATGGGTCATCCTTCATCAAACTCCACAAAGACGCAGAGACTGATTGGCCAATCGCTGGATCAACGTCAGTGTCATTCGCAAACTTCGCCTGGTGTGCAAAACGTCCCTAGTGGCTCTAGTGCCCTTATCTACAACCTTGCCCGACCACCAACCAACCCCAAATAAACAATTAGCTATTAACACCCGAGTGACCATCGTCAAGCGTTTGTTGATTTCCCGCAGGGCTGGATTCTCATCAACCATGTTGTCCGTCAACCCTTCATCGTTCTGAGCCTCCAACACATGTCGGGATGTCGGGGAGCTGAAAACAGGTGAGCAGGATGCGGAAAAAACATTCACATCTTGATGGTTACAACTTGCAACTAGTGTTACTTTGGGGCCTGCTCCAGCACCGTCTCAGCCGTTTCAATGGCAGAGGTCAAATTTCTCTTCAGATCATTGAATGATCTTAGTGACACGCGTCTTGCAGTCATGGATGCTGTCACCACATTGGTGCCAGAAGCTGGAGTAGCCCGCCTATTCTGCCTAGGTTGCGGTTTCGACCCCTTGCCCTTTCCTTTACCAGCAAGCGGGACAGCGGATGATGGCATGACAAAAAAATCATCATCATCGTCCCGCAAACTCATGGCACAGGCTTTGCACTGCTCCTCCATGTTCTGCAAGCCCTCCTCTCCGGGGTTCTTGAGATGTTGGACCTGCTTTTTGAAGTCCATGAACTTGTCCTGATGTCCATGTCCATTTGTGGGAAAGCGGCGGCCAAAACAGACTTGCGAATAGAACCGTGCTTGCTATCATGTGAGATTTGAACACACTGCGAACAAGTTTCATCAAATTCGATTCTGGATTTCTCCCGCGGCAAGTCCACATACAAGGCCCATGCATAACCACCCGTCCACTCGCCATGATCATTGTACTGCTTGAGCTGCTCTCTGTCCACAGAACGATCTGCAAACTCTCTCTTCCACTTTTGCTCTGCCCCTTCACGGGACAAACCTCAAACTTCAAACGCAGAAACTTCCAACCTCTCTCTTATTTCTGAAGAAACACCTTTTGTAACCGAACAACTGAGAGAGTAGCGTTGGCAAGATGGTACTTCCCCTGTCTTTCCGCTGTAGAAGTCAACATAGTCTTGAAAGCACTTGGGAACACTGCGGACACCTACTTGCTTTCGCTCGCCAATCTGCCTGTGTTCATCCAACACAGCAAAATCAAAGACCTTTTGTGTTCCTTGAACTTCACCTGTGTTGGAGCGCGGTCGTCCTGGCCCTTTCTGCAACCTTAGTCTTAAATGGACGCTCGATGGAAACGACCGAGCGACATTGTACGTTAGTTGGGATGAATGCTTTCGCTTGCACACAGCGCTGCAGCCGTCAAACAGCAAAAGTTCAAACATGTTTCCAACAAAACATGCTTTCACTGAAGTCTGTGACATATTGCGACATTCAAGAAACAGGTATTTCCTTTACATCCCACCTTTTCTCAAAACATTTGGGCTTCAACAGGGGATGAATGAGTAGCCCGATTCAACTCCTCTTGGGAAGTCGCAGCTAAGAAGGTCTACAAAACGCAAAGATGAAAGAGTCCCAAAAACTTGAAGGAATGACAGGCAGGCAACCCATCACAGAAGAGCTTGAACAATTCTAGATACCGTTTCGGGTCCGACTTCTTCAATTGGTTGAGTTCCTCCTCCTTACCAGCCTTGGCACCCTGCAAATGAAACAACTTTTCCCTGGCGATGTCCTTGCCACAAAAGTGTAAAGCGGCTCCGAGTTTCATTTGAGTCGAAGTTCCACAACGATCACATGGGATGAGTTTCAAAGCACCTGAAGTCCCACGCATGACTTGATCACCTTGCCCTGCAACTGGTGTTTCAGGCAAATTGCTGCCGTAAATCCCCTCGTCAGCAGCCATCCTGCCTAAACCTGACATTGACTAAGTGACCCAAGCACGCGTCTTCGCAAAGAAATCACCACTCTGGCTTAAGCAAAATGCTCTGCCGGACCGGACACCACTACCAGGACTCCAGTTTAAAGTTTTAGCACAAATGCCTGCTCAAGCTCAAGTCCTGTCCTTTCCTAAACTCACACAGCTACATGAAGGACGTTTTCCGGCAGGTAGCAAGTCACAAATACGGTCTGACAAGAAAGCTAAAGCAGCTAAGTCAGCTTGAGCGTGCACAAAATGGTACAGTGAACTGCACCTACCACTGCAAGGTGCATTGCCTTAACAACGAACAAAGAAGGTTAGACATGGTGTGAGCAATGCTGAATGAAGAGAGCGCCAGAGCTAAGTAAAGCACATTTCCCGCAAGTTTCTTCTTTTGCGGATCGGAAGGCGCAAATGGACCAAACATGGGGTGTTTGATCAGGTTCCCATCCTTCAGCAAATTGGGATAGAGCGGGCATCCCATTGAGCAAAGGTGTTCCTGAATCGGACACTAATTTGACTAAGCTGCACTGGACGTATGTTTGACTACATGGACATCTGTTGACACCAATTTTCAACCAGGCGACGGATCCTGTCAGGGCTCGTTCTTCAACACTGTCCGCATGGTCTGAAGAAAGGAGCCACATAACGCCAGCTTTCAATAGCGTTGGTAGAAAGCGATTGGCGATCGGTCGGGATTTAGGGTTCTGGTTCAGGTTGCAGATCATGTAAATTGGTCCTCAGTGGTCAGCATGTTGGGGCATGTTGCTACACATGACTGAACCACATGTTGCTACAAACACGTTCATCCAAAGGTCTGGAGGACTTCTTTTCAAGCTTGTTCTTGACCTTCTTCATGGCCCGATAACCATCTCGGTACACTGGTTTGGCACCTGCACACTAAAGCTAGACTGACACTGAGATAACACTGTGATTGCAATGCAGAGCGCGAGCCCCGGCCCGAGCCTAGAAGAAAATCCTTGAATGGAGACATAGAGGGTTTTGCTGCCTTCTTCGCTTCGGACTTCCTCAAGGCAAGAATTTCCTCCTGGAAAGCCAACGGCAAGGGAACCTATTTGATTGGAGGTATTGTTGAGTGTGTGTGGCAGGTCACGGTCAGGGTTGGAAGTTTGTATTAGCTCCTTGGGGGCACAGAACAACTGGTCCACCTGCATATTCACCCTCATATAGAGCTTCTGGATGCATGCCACCCCTTCACCCGCCAATCTACATATGGAGTTGTTGATCACAACGGTGTACAGCCTCCCAACAGAACCGAACAGACCTGTGACTCATGACCCAATCTTACACTTGAACACAAAGTAGGAATTGGGCATCTTCAAAAGTAAAAGTGGCCTTGGTCTTGAGCAAGGCCAACCAAATAGAGTAGGTGAGAGGAGCCAAACACCGGGTCCACCAGCTTTTGCACTCCGAGAAAGCTCTTGCCATGATTCTGGTTCTTCGAAACGATGAACTTCGAACGACTCATCAAGATATTTCTGAAAGACTGACTGGTCAAAGTAGGCAGTACACTCATGGATGGCTACTGCCTGAAATGAACGGCGTTCAAAGGGGCAACATAATAGCATAATGATTCCCACAATCATTTATGATTCTGACTGACTGACCACTGACACAAGCAAGTTACCGGTCGTCCATGTTTGATCATGGAAAGCCAAATAGCCAAATATCGTGAGCTGTCTCCAAGAAGCTTTGCCCGACGTCCTTACAAAACAAAACTAAGACCCTCAGGCCCTCAGGCCCTCAGTATGGAATCTTGGACAAAATGCCATTGCAGTACGAAATTGGTCATAGTCATGGACAAGACTCCAATCATTGATACGTCCGTGCATGTTGTTCCAGCTGTGTAGATGCGAAGAATGACCCGACCATCATCTTCAAGAGTATTTGCGCGCGCATGTCCAATAGGTGTCAAACAATCCTGAAGTTCTGAAGGCATTCAAATTCCTGAACAATAGTACACTTAGTGCCAAAATGTCTTTCACAATCAACTGGTTGCTCCTTCTCATGCGTCTTGCACAGCTGGCTGTTCACAAACACAGACGGGTCTGACAAGACCTCCATGTAGCGGTGGAAAAGCTGCTCGCCAATGTGGCTTTTGACAGACTCCTCTTCACAAGCTTCACACATACCTTGGCTGTTCGGCAGTTGCAGAAACCATTTCCTCACTGTGCATGTTGCCTGAAACAAAGCCATCTCAAACAGGAAACTCAAAGACACCGCCAGCAACGTCTGAATGTTGGTGTGCTCAGCATCCAATTTCTTCCTAGCATCTATACTGATCATATGCTCCAAGTTGTCCAGCACATGTTGTGGCCGATATTCCTTAGTTAAAAGCTAGGTTCTTGTTTATTATGCTGATTGACTAGTCAGCATTCC
This sequence comes from Durusdinium trenchii, assembly GCA_963970005.1. Lineage (NCBI taxonomy): Eukaryota > Dinophyceae > Suessiales > Symbiodiniaceae > Durusdinium > Durusdinium trenchii. Next base: position 1,019,638 of record CAXAMN010008891.1, on the reverse strand, counting down.
ACTCTTGCTGTGCGCTGCCATGAGTCTTCTGCCAAATTGCTCAAGGCTTTTTGGCATAGTGGATCACAATCACAGGCAGTCATAGTTTGAACTCCGTTTGGTGGAATGGCTAAACCTCAAGGACATGTCATAGCAAATGATATATAATATTGGGTATACGGTATATATATATAGTTATTGTAATTGCCATCCAGACAAATTCCACTGTCACATTGAACCTTAAAATGAAGGAGAGTAACCAAGTGCCTCTGCTAAAGCCCGGTACTGCATCTTGAAAGAAGTAGACCCATTCCCAGTTCCGGCGAAGCAATCAAACACCTCAATCTTGCAAGTATGGAGAAGCTGTTTGAAGTTCTCCGCGAACTCGGGGCCAGCATCAAGTATTTTGCTGGCGTTGAATCTTGGCCAATCGAAAAGGTCTGAATATTCACTCGGACCTTTTGGCCAGATGTTTTCGTCATCTGTCACACATTCCTGGGCACGGCTTGTTGGAAAGGTGTTGTTCAATCAGTATGCAAGATCAAGAAATGTTTGAAAGGTTCGGTCTTGTCAAAAACCAAATGAGGTACCTACTTGATCAGAAGACGACCCATCATCTTCTGAAGGGACTTTGTCAGTTTCATCAGGAGGAGGAGGACGCTGGTCGAGTTCGATATGATTGCTCGAGGAACTCGAGCTTGAGCTTGAGCTTGAGCTCATTGAAGGCAACTCTGCTCTACGGCCGGACTTCCCCCCTAGGTCAGTGTCTGGCACACCTCAAGTAGATTACGTTTGCGCCGAAATGAGCTGAGCCAACACAAACATTGGGTAGTTTTGTGGCTTGTGGCCCATCTGTTTAGATGCTGGAAATACCAGGCAACCAGGCAGCCTAAAGTTTCTCTCGTGAAGTTTCATCGGTCTCTGGCCTCTGGCAAATCCACAATCACCACAGGGCTGCTGCACTGCTCGTGTATATATCAAATTGCTGTTGAAAACAAAACAAGTTCCATTCCAGTCCATACAAAATGATCCATTGGTCAAAATGCGTTCTTAATTATTGCAAGGCTGTAGTAATTAAGAACAGAACCTTCACCAATTTCTAATTGCTGCAGAACTCCTTAATTACTGCACAAATTCCTTAATTACTGCAGGGCTGCAGTATTTAAGGATTTCTACGACACTTTTGATGTGTTTGGAGCAGTGAATAAGGTCTAGTATGCTAGTCTTGTGCCCTTATTCACTGCTCAAAACACTTCAAAAGTGTCGTAGAAATCCTTAAATACTGCAGCCCTGCAGTAATTAAGGACTTTGTGCAGCAATTAAGGAATTTGTGCAGCAATTAAGGAGTTGGTCTGGACATTCAGCAATCGGGTAACTCCTACGATCATGATCATGCCGTATTTAACAAAAGCACATTGAGGTGCTGGTATATGTAACAAATTCCTTCACATACCACAAAACACTGCAAAATGTATTTCCTGGGCTGCATCTCCATACAGTAAACACACACATGTTCATATATGTATTATGTAGTTTATATATATATATATATAGATAAAGTTTTTGTTGCAGCAACCCTGGCCTGCAAGCTGAATTACCGCCGCCGCAGCCCAGCAGTATGAGCAAGTCTGGTTCTGAGGCAATATTTGACTGAATTGCCAAAAATTGCGGCAATTTCACTACCCATGCTATGAGACATGTTTGGTTACAAAGCACACCATGTTCGTGGTCACTCCAGTGCCAGGCTAGCATTCCTCAATAGTCAATAGTCGTAGAAGTCATAGACTCGCAATTGCATCAGCAAGTCGCGCATATCACTTGAAAGCTGTTCAAAAGTACCACCCAAGTTATGTTCCTCAGACGGTATCTCAACCTGCAAGTTGCCACAACAAACAAACCTGTTCACTGACTAGCTGAATCGGATAACACTACACTCTTCCTGGCCTCAACATGTTGCCGTCTCCTTTGCTCTCTATCCATCATTGGTGTACCCACCTCTTGCGTCAGTTCTTGGTGTTGAAGTTCTTGACGGAGTCCTGTGGATTTTTTTCTGCTGTGTGCCGCTGTCCGCTGTGTGCTGTGAAACCTATACTGTGATAGACCGTGGTAAACCATAAACTGAAGTTGTGGGTGTGTTTTCTGTATTTAGCGGTCTAGACTACACACCCAGTCCCCAGACTCCCCATCCTGCCCGCATCCAATACATCAATCGTAGTTTTGCCACTCTTGAATTCGGTCGATCAACATTGATCCTCTTCTGACATCTGTGAGTTCTTCCGGTCAAATCTTTGTACGTGTGAAGGTCACAATAGAGATGGAGATACGGCACCTCAAAAGATCAAAGTTCAAAGTTGAAACAATACTAACGCCCAGCGGTTGAAAGCAAAAGGTAACAGATAGGTACAGGAAAAGCTTTGGGTGGCTGAGCAAATGGCAAGACAAGGCACTCTTTGTTTTGGTGTTCGCTTGCGGATTATGAACCGTCCGTCCAACAATGACACACGATCCAGATCTACTTCAGGTTCAAGTGGAGGAGCAACAGGCCCATCAGGTTCCATACCACCACAAACCGCAAGCCACAAACACACAGATATCAAATGTTAACACTCTTGCTTGAGCTAAGTGCACACTCTTGCTCATGTTTTGTTTGTCTGACCGTTTGATTGAGGCTGAGCTTCAAATCGAGAAGCATGGAGAATCAAGGGTTGAGCGGTTGAGCACACAAAGACGCATAGCTGCTGAATGAAACACAAAGAACCACGCCGCACGAGCAACTTTTCCAGCCTATCGAACTTGCCTGCTAGCTAGCGTTCAGGGCGAAGGCGAGATTGAACTTGAATCGCATCGTCTAGCCTCAACAGAAACGCAAACGCTGAAAAGTTTGGCAAGCTTGCTGGCAAACAAGGAACACTCAAGACTCAAGATGAAGCATTGCGGCTAAGCAACCCTTGTGGGTTTCCCAGCTGCTTTTCATCCTTCGGTATCTCCTTGGTTTGCAAAAGAAAGTGTAACCAAGAAATACCAAGAAGCATCAAGAAGCCAATACTCAAGCAAGAACTGTCAGCAAGTTCCAATTCAACACACGAATGTTGCCATTGCCAGGTCGCCATGAAGACATGTCTTTGTCGTTGCTCTTCCAAGGTTTCATCACGGATGCTCTTCATAAGGAAACCTGCATCCAAAACACCTGTGGACCTGCTATGAAAAAGAAACTCTTGCCCAAACTGTCATATTTGCTACAACTGCGCAATCGTAGCCTTGAAGGATCCACCAGCGCAATCGTAGCAAACAAATGGGTTCAGATGGTTGGTTGACCTGCATTTGCTTTGAGCAGGATCTCAACCGCCCTGCATCATCGTGGTAGCTGTGCAAATCACAGCACACATAGTACGAAGGTACCTTAGCCGAGCCGTGATGAAACAACTTAGTTTTGCCATGTTTTGCCATTACCATGATACATTATTGATAACAAGCATGGCAAGACAGCATAGACCCGGACTCTACTCTATCTAGACAGAAATCAATTGTGTTTTGCATGCTCAGTCACTATACCATCAAAGCGCTTGACTATAGAAAATCTACCCTCTGCCAAAGTGATGGTAGACTCTGCATACTTTGAAGAAGGTTGCGCACTCTGCAGTCGATGTGACAGTGAACGTGGAACCCTTTGCACTCCTTCAGTGTCCAAACGAGCTTTCTTGAGCTGTGGCTGCCGGGACTCATGTTTTGCCCCGCCATCACTGCCACCACCATCTGAATTTGAATCAAGTTCAGGCTCATGGCTGGCAGGAACAGCTTGGCCTGGACCTTCCGCTGGTAGATCTGCGCTGCTTGCACAAACCCGGTCACACTGTCACAAAAAGGCAACCCGTGAAGTTCACCGTGCAGCATGTAAAAACAACAAAATAACAATAGACGCCTGGTTCATCATCCATGATTCCACCCTGCCCAGAACATTGCTCAACAGGACGTTTTCTTAGTAGTCCATCATAGAAGGCTTTCATCCTGTTTGGCAAGACTTTGCAAATCAGGTTGTCTTCAACACCAAGGAGGGCCCTGTAATACCTTGGTTAAGAGTTACGAGCCACGCTTTCTCCCATGTGGTGGGACTGCACCCCAGCCAACAAACAACATGTAACGATGAACAAGCATGCTATATGCAGGACAAGATACGCTTCTAGTTGCTGATGGTGAATCGCATCCAGTTTTCCTTCAAACAGCCTTTTGCTTTCTAACAAAGCCCTCATATAGAGTTTGCTCGGTGCCTTGTTTCCCCCAACATAGAAAGCCTTCTTTTTGCTCCTCTTGGTATGCGGTTTCAGTTTCCTGATCTCTGTCTCCTCTGCCCAGTTCTCGCTACTCAAGAGACCCATCAACTCCAAAGCTGACATTCTCTCCGGGGGAATGTCTTGTCTGCGAAATGAACTCAGTTGCCCTTTTGCTTTGAGCCCCACAGGAAGAAGTAAAGCAGTAGACATTGCCTTCTCCGTCAAAGTGTAAAAGGAACTGTTGGTCTCTTTGATAAAACCAAGCCCTTCAAGATAAGCAAGTCCATCACTCTGAGGAAAATGCCTGTCCCGCCCCTTTGCTTGCCAGGCTCCATCTTCAGCCATGTCGAGCAACATGCCTTGTGCATCATCAGGCCTGCACAACGCGGAGCATCAAATCACGGCGCATCGTTCGGAACAGCTCCTCCTAGTAGAAATGACCTTGTTACTAGTAGCTTCTTGTTACTCGTTGCAATGGCCTCCAACCTACTTGCGATGGCCTCCACTAGCAAAGAGAGAACTTAAGGAAGCCCCAAAAACGAAAGACTTAAGGAACCTAATAGCGATGGCCTCCGACCTATAAAAGAGAGAGAGAGAGAGATGGGAACTTTGCACACGCTGAACCGGATCAACAATCATTGCATGACTAGGAACATGGAGTCTTTGAATGCAGGCTGAATGCAAAAAGCTGATTTGGCCGAAGCTAGCCAGACCCCGATCTTTGCTAGCAAAGCATGATCCACTCTTGCGTTTCGGCTGGTGAGCCTTGGCACGTTTCGGCTAAGCGGCTAAACACCTGGCCTACACTATCAAAAAAACATTGCGCACTGTCACTGCACACGCAAGCCGAAGCAGCTGCTGTCTCAGCAATGTCCACACCAAATGCAACAAAGGAACCAAGCAGCGCCAGACAATTCAGCTTGGGCGGGAAGAACAGCAACCCTCTTCTTCTTGTCAGCGTTTGATTCAGAAGGCAAGTTAGGCAAGATCCTGTAGGTTTGCATCATGAAGTCCAAGTCTTTCACATGCAGGTCACCCATCCAAGTGCGTTTTGTCATGCGACCGAACACGATGCGAAACACAATGTTTTGTGTTTCCAGGGAAGGGGGTTGAGAGTCAGAGGTACATCGTGTGTAGTCACCATCATCGGCAAAAGCAGGTCTGCTTGTGCTCTGCTGCTGACCACCGGCCACAGGATCACAACCTTTAACCGCTCACGACCAACGGCATGCAAAAAACTTTCTCATGCTCAAGGATCAAGGTCAATGTTCAACCAAGGCACCTTGAGCTATGTCAGACAAGGGAACTGAGCAAAGGCGACCTGCTGGCAATGAAAAATACACGTTCTTCTCCGACTCTGCCACCTGCACACAGTGGCAGTGGCAGGCAAAACTGCTGGTTCTTGAACAGTCAGTTTCACTCATCCACAATTCCACCTCGAGCATGTGGGAAATCAAAAGCTTGCAGCGCCAGTCTAGCTGAATGGCAGCAGTCTGCCCTTTCTCAACATCATTGTTGCGCGCTTGATCTTCAATCTCAGACCGTAGGCCAGGCAGCTGCGCATGCTTCAATTCAAGCTGGTCACGATACAGCAAATTAGAGAGGCGGCGCTCGTCCAGCAAGAGCAAGTCAGGAGAAGGTGCCAATTGGAGAATGGACCTAGGGCAACTTTCCATATGTTCCATAATACACCGACATTGATTTACAAATGTTCAATTAAAGGAAGTGCATCTAAGCCTGCTGCAAGACACTGGAGCGGAAGCCCTCGAGTCTCTCAACTGCAGCAATGTCCCGTGATAGGCTCTGAAGAACCTACAATGAATTTTGCAAGAACAGCATGCCTCATGAGTAATCTTAATGTTCAACAAAAATAAGAAGTTCATTTCATGAATACGATTACGATGTAGCCCTAGCCTGTGGATTCATTGAGACTTGCTCGCAAAGGCATTTGTACCGCAATTCGAAGCTGATCGTAGCTAGGGTTGATGTTGGGGCACGCTTATACTGGTTAGTCACGAGGGAATGGCAACCCTCAATGGGCCGCTCGCTGATTTTGATGCTGCCCAGAGCATAGACCCACATTTGAAACGCCGCATCTCGAATCATATTGACTGTTGCACCTTTGTACGCGATTTTTTCCTCTACCTCAAGCAGGGTCTACTCTACTAGTCTACAAAAAGAAATAAAGTTCAGATTAGATTAGAACATGAGACTGAATCCAAACTCACGTTGAAGTCCACAAACCCAAAGTTGAAAAGATGTTGTGTCAACTTCTACGGCGGTGTGCTGCTGTGCGATCTTCGGGAAATTATGGAAGGAAAAATGCTACTGTATCCATCCACACTCCACACGAGTCTTGAGTGGTTGTGCTCAAGACAGGTTGCACAAAGCACAGGTGTGAACATCTGTACTGCACCACGAACGTGATCGGCATTACATATAGAAAGAGAATGACTTGAGCTTCCCAACCCAAGACAGCCAAAAAGTAAACAGCACCAATCGAAAGACACGGTACAAACGGTCTCAAAGGTCTTTCACGCTCAAAGCCAGGAACGCCTGCCCATTCTGGATCCAGAAACCGTTTGGCCTGGAAATGGTCAACATTTTGACCTTTGTTCCATAGTTCGAGAGCACGTTTCGCAACAGCACAGGCAATGTTTGAATCCCAATGAGCAAGACCACACAACAAATGTGGAAGCTGTTGCCAATGAGCTAATTTCAATGTCACCTCGACTTCCAACTTGCTTCTAGAGAGGTCGTACTGTTGGTGAACATCTGCTCGATCCTCTCCTGACATACCAGCTGTCAGAGTCATGATGTTGTGCTCGGTGTGAAGGAGACCAAGCTGGAACTTTCTGATTGCACAACCAGAGGCCAGCTCTGGGGCACGGCATGATTGGAAATCACACTCTGGAGGCCTAGGAATTTCCCGTCGTTCTGCACTTGACATCGAGTTGTATAGAGATCTATGCGCCTCGTGGCACGCGCATCCCTCACACCACCTCCCCAACAGTTCTGCTTGGAAGCCCAACTCACACACCACATGGGAGAACCCCCAGAACTTCACACTCTGGATCACCTGTTGCAAAGACTTGACGTCATCTCCTTCCAAGTACGGTTGATCTTTCTGCTCTTTCTTTTTCGCGGGCACCTTGAGCTTGCTCCCGGTGTACTTGTTGACATCCCAGTATTTCTCAAGATGTGCTCAATAGCCAACATCTCGGCAAGAACACACAAGAACCCACGCGCCACACGCACACACTTACTAGCATCATGCTAGCATCGAGAAGAAAAGGACGGTTCACTAGCTAGCTCCAAACAAGGCACATGCTGGACAAAATTCACAACAGCTTGCCAACGTAACCCTCCCAATTGATACTGCCAGTGATCCAGCATTGACCTCTCCAATTTCCGATCAGCAGGAATCAGTGCACTCTGAAAGCGCTCCCGAGCAATCACATCCTTCAAGAGTTTCTCCACCAATCGTAATTGAGAGAGATAGCTGCTCCAACTTAGTGCAGTCATGAAATGCAAAATTCTCAACGTTGGCAACTCAACCAATGTATCCATTCCACAAGTGAGCTGTCATGTGTTGAGCTGTTGAGGCCATGGCTATGGCATGGCCTCAAACGCCGTGTGCATCGCATTGTCACATATGTGGAGGATACCAACAATCTTCAATGCGTTCGGGAACCTAAGCTGAAATGGACAAGCAAAACCGTCAAACCGTTAAAGCCCTGTGTTGCTGCGTTTAATATCTTTGCCTTCAGCAGTAACAATGTGCAAGCCGAGTTGCAATTTTTCAGATTTGTTGGCCTCAACATCCTCAGGCTGATCTCCAGCGTCCCTAACATCTGGCCCCGGCCCTGCATTTACAGGGGCATCATTCAGTTGAATATATGTATCATCCTCCAGGTATCCCAAACTTTCTCTCGCAGCGGGATTTCTCGGGGCTGGTACAGTCTTCAATTCTGCAGCTTCCTCTTGAAGCAAGCGTTCCATATCCACCCTACGGATGTCCGCCAAGCCATACTCTGTACCTTGTGACAACCATGACAGTACAGGCCTAAACCTAGTGACACATGACATGACACTCGGAAATTCACACATTGCAACCATGCTGTGCCTTGGTCAGTCACGACAGCAATAATCCTGCTGCAGTACCAATCAATGGTGCTTGGATCAACTTCACATCGAAACATGTGGAGCATCCCTGCGAGCTTGTGTACTGTCTCAGTGCTTCCTGGCGCCATTGGCGCTTGTGCAAACAGAACACACATTTCAAGTTCGCAAGTGGATGAAACAAAGCTCATGCCCATCACCCCACGCAACACGCCCCGGCCTTTGCCCAAAGTGACAGGTGGCAAGATGCGTTTGGAGAAAATAGAAGATCTCCCTGCCCGAGCTGGAACAAAGGTGGTCAAAAGGTCGTCATCTTCGGAATCACTGTCACTATCCAAGGCATGACAGCGCTTTCCCTGGGAGTGTGCACACCGCTTCGCAAACCTGGCTGATTCTGCCATAACAGCCCCAGGCCTCATCGTATGTGTGTATGTGCAGTGGCAGTAGAAACCGGCAACTCAGCTCAGTCCAGTGCATTCTAGGGGCTGAAAACTGACTTCTTGGCACAGCAGTAGCTCCTTCTTCACAGGAGACGAATCCAAGCCTTACATCATCAACGTCATGGACACAACAAATACACTGCGACCGACGGGGACTGTTCAATGCCCGCTGACGAAAGCAAACAATATACCAGGATCAAGCAACACAGCTGCATGAAGTGTATGTTTCTTGCCTTCCAATCTCTTACCTGCTCCCTTCTCAAAAGCATATGGGCCAGATCTAGTCTCGCCCTCGCTCTGCTCAGCGTTGGTGCTGATGGCCCAGTTGAATCTCCTGACCTTCTCAAATCTACCCCCAGAATCAGCTCAAAGGCGGCATCTAGAACCGATCCTAGTTCCTTGTCGCTTCGAAGATGCTTGCTCCTTAGGATGTTGCCACAGTGTGAGCCCACTTGAACTCTTGAGAATTGTGTGTGCATGTGTTTGCCAAGCTTCACTCTCAGGACAGAAAACAATTGTGCCAGTGAATAAGATGGTGCTCCAGGGCCCTGTACAATGCTAGGCTTCATTTGGTTGGTCGTTGTCATCTTAGCCTTATTGAGTAACATGTACATCCATGGCCATGGTCACTGGCCACAAACAAATATGAACACAACTCCTCGAATTGATAGTAAACTTCCATTGGTGCAAAAACTGATAGCAATAACATATAGTGAAACAAAGGAACGATGGTTCCAGATAGAAGTTTCATTGCTGTAGAATACTTGTGCACCTGCAAATGTCACACTGCTGCACCAACTTGGAATGGTTCTACAGTTTAGTTTTCAATCTTGCTCTGCTGTTTTTCCGTGCCTCCTCTGGGCATCCGCTAGAGAAGATGACTCCAGCACAGTCCAGGAACTTACTATAAGCATCTTCAAATATCGCAGGCAAGTCTTTAGATGCATTTGCACCAGGCTCATCCATGGCACGCGCCCACTCCAAGTTTGCTGTGCAATCTTACCAATGTTCATTAGTTAGCGTTTTGTATAATTGTTTAGGTTGCCCCCAAAAATCCTTATATGAGTCGGGATTGTTGGACTTCACTATCCCCGAAGCAAACATGTTGTAAAGGCTGCATGGGGTTCCAAGAGCAGCCATTGATAACTATGCTGTGCTGCGTCGTGACAGTCGTAGCTTGTAGCAACAATAAAGCAACAACGGCCTGTGCATCACATGACACCCTGGAAGCCTCATTGCTTCTGCGTCAAGCCACCAACGTTATCCGCAGCACAGGCGTTTCACACCCTCGAAAGTGAAAAACACATGTGCTGTGCGCGCGTACCAATCTTACTGTGTGTGTTTTGTTGCTTGAAGGTCTCATTCTGCATTTGTCAATTCCTTCGTTACTTTTTAGGAACTTCAATAGTCCAAGAAAGTATGTTACATAGGAATTGCCAGAGCTTTTTTGAGCAACTCCAGATTAGTACCTGTGTGTTGCGCTGCGTCATCACGGTTATAGGCACTAAAATCGCGGTGGCACGTGCTCAGGGCCCAAGTAAATATGTTCTGGGACCCTCATTCCTTATTGACTGATCCCATTCTTAGCGACCGATGTTTACGAAAGCCCACACTTGCAACCCTTCGCCTTGTGGCTGTGCGATTGAAAAGAAGAAGAAACATCATCGAGCCCGTGTCCTTCTTTCAGAATCTCCAAAGCAAAACCTCCACAAAAATCCTCAAAAAACACACAGACCAAGGCACTATAGTGGATCGTGTACCACCCCCCAGGCACACCATCAGGCACCGTCCAACTGATGGTCACCAAACTCGCAGAGATGCCCTCACGACGCCAGGAGAACCTCGTCTCTGGCATCGGCCGAGTGGGGTCTCGCGCCCAAAAACGGGCCAATCATATCTCAGAATCGTGAGATGAGCTGGAAAACCATCGGGAATCATTAAGACCTATTATATTATACTATATTGGGATATTTGGCAATTTGGAAGCGCGCTCCATCAAAAGTTATGAACTTAAACTAGTTACAATAACATACAGGAACTATAGTTGGACACCAACTCTTGAACCCATACCACAAAAAACACATCGGTCATCGACGTTCCCCAATCGATTCTGGAAATCCCGGCCGCTGCCATGACTCCTGTTTGGATTGTCTCACCTAAAACTCCGCTGCTTGGACCAGTTGCCAACCAAATGAAGCCTATTGGGTATGCCAGGTATGCTCAGAATGTTTCATGATGTCATCTAGATCGAGCGTGCCATCGACCAAGAAACGACTCCGGCGAGCTGTCCGCCCGTCGGCCAACACCGATGCGGACCCAAATATGGTCCAGAATGACTGATAATATAATATATACGTATAGTTTGATACTTGATGCATATCATTTTTGTTGTAATGTTCTTATTGTCATCTTGATATTGCCCTGTTTATGTATAAGTAGTCATATTACTATTAGGCGGTACTGCATTGGCTCTGTACTCAAGAAGTACTAGACCACCCATCGCTCGCCAAATCATCGCTCCGGAGGCACATGGTGTCGAAGTCCGAGTCATCGGCAGTGAAGACCCAGGACCCCCCAGCACTGACATCGCCTGGTTCGCTGACATCGCCCATTCGGTTCCACTCTCCAGGTCCGGAACTCAACGACATGGCGAACATGGGAGAACCTGCCATGAATTTACGTGACAGTGCGCACTCACAAAGACAGTTGGTCATCCTCAAAACTGGGCTGCGTGGGTCAAGATTGTTGGTCCTGGAGCCCTAAGCAACATACCAGACCCTAAAACCAAAAGAAACCAAGTTTTTCATGTGGCCCGAGCGACTGGCATTGTTCGGCTGCCAGCGCCACACGGTCCCAAAGCTGCTGTTCCGCTGCAAGTGGTTCCGGGGGTGCGCCCCCCAGAGTGTGCAGCGCACGGTGTCCTGGGCGGTGTCCATTGGGGGGGGAACTCCATGGGGGGTGTCCATGACGTCACGGCCGTCGTTGTCACAGGTATCCACAGGTCTTAAACCGAACTTCTGACTCTGACATTTTTCTGCGATGGAGGTCCTCCTCAGCGGGTGCCTGATGAGGATTGGTCAATTTACCCATATGTTATAGTTAAGTTTGAAGGTCTACGAGAGAATTTTGCGTGGAGACACGTTGAGAATCTGGGCATGTTTCATGTTTCGATCTGAATTCGACACGAGAAAGTCCGAGAAAGTCAAGTCTGCCGCTTTCCAATCACCAGCACAACCTACTAGCGTGGCCTATGCGGTAAGGTTTAGGGAGTCTTTCGGGGCATCATTCTTCAACGGTACCCTATGATGTTCCATGTTTGCGTGCAACAACGAAATGCTCTTGGAACAAAAAGTATACCGGAGGCTAACATGGACCCTGAAAACTACCCGTGACAAACAAGTCCTCTACAACCAGCAACCCGAACGAATCGAGCGAGCTGACCACCGGACGACGCGCCGCCGACGCCGCACTGTACGGTCGGCATGGGTTGGTCTGGGCCATGCCTTGAGTTGCAAATTCATTTTCATAATGGTGTCCATGTGTATGTATAAATACGTTCATTGCTCACCGGCTATTCTTCCAGCGGTCACACATGGTTTCTGTTTGCTAACCTGATGCGTCACAAAATGGCCTTGCAATGAAACAAAGGGAAAGCAAAGAAGTTCAAGCGATTCCAGGTCCAAAAGTGCAAGGCATCTCCCTACACTCCGTACTACACTCCCTTGAAATAGTGGTCGGAAAACACGCACACTGCACACACACCAATCATTTTCGTGTTCCGCGTGCTAATGCTATCCAATGCTGGTGCCAACAAGGAACCCCTGGCCAATGAGGACCTGGGTGAACATCCTCCTTGACATCACCAAACCTCGGCTACCGCGACTTGACACTTCACTCAATGGCGAGTCTGGTCGTTTACTTTGGTGGTGGCTTGGACTTCGGAGGTCGCGATGAAAGAAAGCACCAGACTGGTCCAAACGGAACAAACATGTTTTTCGCTCTGTCCCTCATGAGACATCCACTGAAACCCTCCAGCGAATCCGGTACTAGTAGCTCCTGGCACTGCTCCTGGCCATACTACTAGTAGCAAGAAGCTACTAGACTAGGAACAAAGGACATTGGAACTGCTTCTGGGAACAAGAACTAGGATGGAGGCCATCGCTAGTAGGTTGGAGGCCATCACTACATATCGCTACTAGTAACAAAGAAGCTACTAGGAGAAAAGGGCATCGCTACTAGGAGCAAGGACGCTACTAGGGGCTCCTGGCATCGCTACTAGTAACAAGACGCTACTAGGAGCAAAGGGCATCGCTACTAGGAACAGGGACGCTACTA
>CAXAMN010008891.1:963990-1003028 GCA_963970005.1 Durusdinium trenchii | reverse complement strand
GAAGCTACTAGGAGCAAAGGGCATCGCTACTAGGAACAAGAAGCTACATCCCAATCTTTTGGACTCAAATAACAGGACTTCACTGAGAGCATGGGCTACACACTGGGCTACACATGGCTGACTTCATGGTGCACATGGGCTGACAGCACCCGTACCAATCTCACACCGAATAAACCCATCCAACCGTGATCAAAAGCGACTCCCACGCTCGCACGACGACGTCCGGCACCCGGGTGCCTCGTAGGTCGTCACGTAGCCCGCATAGCCTGGGTGGATCGCTCAGTAAGGCGTTAGAAGAATTCATTCACCCGATCGATCGTTCGGCAAGGTGAACCTTTGTTTTCGCATTTAAACTGAGGTTGACTGAGGTTTGCGGTCTGGAGGTGATAGGAGATAGATCGGATCCTTCGCTGCGCTGTCCTACTCGAATGCGACGGTGAGCTCAAGAGAGGTGGTTCCTCCAACCCATTGAGCAATCGGATGCGTAACCCTTAGGTCCTTCCTTGGGCTCCACGCCGCTGGCCACGTTATTCAGCACCTGAAAGACACAGCTAAAGACCAGGCAAACATGGGCAGTCATTTTCTTGGACAGTCATTTTCTGGACACAGCTCTTCGAGTGTCACGGAGCGTTTCGACCGTCTCACGGCCCCAGTGGACTTGGACACCGGAGACCGCCGGAGACCGGCGCCGCAAACGGAACCGGAGAGTGTCGGTCCCTTCCCCGCTGAGCTCTGCGCCACGGTGCCCGTCTCTTCGATCACGCCGCCATCCACCAAGATCTTCTTGATCGCCTGCCATCGGAGAACCGAAGAAAAACAGCCGCATCGGGTGCATCGAGGAATCCGGCGGCCCAAGGAGACACCGAGAAAACCCAGCTAGGCCAAGGGACATCAAAAGAATTCAAAAGGGACCACAGGGCCTTAACCACCTAGCCTCTTGGACACTAAAAAGCATGGATGATCAAACTGTTACAGTACGTACATCACGTGGTACAAGAGTCTTAAACGGTGGGATCTTTATCAATGCGATGCGTAAGATACAGCACCTGAAAAGGACACACCCTCCAAATGATTCTCTTCGTGCACGGTTCCATGTTCTTCAGGTTCCATGTTGATCTTCGGTGGCCTAAGCATGGCTCTGACCACAAACGCCTGGATGTTTAAGACATCTCAAAGGCAGGACATCTCCCACATCTCCCGCCGTCTGTGGATTTGGATAAACCCAAACGGCGTGAGGTCTGCATCTCAGCATCGACTCAGTGAACTGTTTTGGCTGATGAAGAATGCGAAGTGCAGATGTGCAATGATATGCAATGGCTTCGAAGGTGGAACTTCATGAATTGTTAATGGATTGCTTTCAGAAAGGGAGACCGTGAACCCAAAATGTTGGTTTCTTAGAAGCTTGAATCCAGGACAACGAGGTTCGGAACCCTCCGGACCTTCCGGAACCTGCCCCAGGCATGGCCTCCTTGGTGCGTGCTCCGGCCATGGTCGTGAACTCTCCAGGCACTGCCGCCACCACCTCAGACGCCGCGTGGAGCGCTGCGTGGAGCAAGCGTGGAGCCTGCGTGAGGTCCCGTGGAGCATCCTGCCGACCCAAACCCAAAGAGTCTCAGGCTCCAAAAGACCAAGGTTTTCTGGAAGTCTCATGAGGCGACTCATGAGGTCTTTTCTGGAAATCCGAGGTGTTTTTGTCCAACAGACCTTTGCTGCGGTGTTCAATCACACGCCGATGCATGGTCTCGCGTGTTCTCAATCAATCGATCGGCAAGTGCCTAGGTGGACATGAAAAACCATTGTTTCATGTCCAGTTTGGGCTTCACTGCTTCACCTCTTTGTCGAGCTCCGAGGATCGGACCGAACTCACCGAACTCGGGGGAACTCGGGTACTCGCCCGCGGGGCGGTTGGTCCGATGCGATGCAAAGACATGGAGATCAAAGGCACCCGTGGTCAATGGAACACTCAAACAAACTATAGATATGAGTGTAGTTTAATAGGGAGAGCCCCTGGCCCAATAGGCTTTGGTCTGTTTTCTTTCTTCCAGGGGGTCTTTGGGAGGGAGACCACCTCTAATACACACCCATATCGAGTATCCCCAAAATGGGGGGAAGAGAGATCGAAGGAAAAACCGAACGCCTTCGATCGAAGAGCTTGATTTCCAAGACTTCGATCGGAACCCATCCATGATCGCTGCACTCGTTATTTAATTTGGACTCTGTCCCATGCATCGCATCGACTGAGCTGCCGGTTTTTCGCATGCCGAGAGGCCATTTGGCCAATGCGGACAAGCTGGAAGCCCAAGACCTTCGGTCGCGTCGCTTGCAGATGCCCCAAACACCGAAAGCATCTATTATGACGGCCATGTTACCGGTCTTAATACCATGATTTGTTTGCCGAGCCTAAAAGAGAGAGTGATACCTGTTGGTTACATAGATTCTGGTCTAAAGAGCGAGTGAGAAGCGAATTCCCGCACACATTCAGGGGCTTTGTCCCATCAGTACAACCTCTATATAGAGCCTAAGGGCCTAAGTGATCATTTGTTTTGGAGTACCAACTGTCCCATCGAAACAGGAGCTTTCGAGCTTCCTGCAGGCCCCGTTCGAACGCCGAAGCTGTTGACGCAGGTTGACGCAGTCACAAGCAGCATCAAGCAGCCACTCGAACGGAGTTCAAAGTCCCAACAGGTGGCGTGTGGCCTGCCTGAAAAAGAGAGCTAATAAAACGGCTCAACAAAAGCCAAGAAGAAGGTCTCCAGGCAAAACAGACCTCTTTGTAACATGGAGATTGAATCTTCACAAACTGAAAAGATCTGAATAGGTCAGGATCGGACTACGGCCCACCAGAAAGGCAGTGCCGGGGAATGCCCACAGCCCACCAGGAAAGGCAGCCGCGATCAAAGATGGAGAGTCTTCAGGGAAAACCTATGGATCAAAGAGAAGCCCCAACCTGAATGGCCTGGGAAGTGGGAAGAGGAGTGAAGTGAGTGGGCTGATCCTTTCAGAGACGTGATAAGATGTGTATGGCAGCGGCATGCAAAAAGAAACGGGGGATGACCGTAGGTGCATCGCTACGAACGTAGCAAGGATGCTACGAACGTAGCAAGGAGCCGTACTACGAGTAACACGAAGCTACTACTCTCCCCGGAACTAACATGGAAGTGGAAAACCACAATGTATTGTAGTGGAAAATTGTCTTCCAAGGAGCCCTTCTCCACATAACCATGTGAGTTTTCGGGAGTGTAGCAAGGACCTGGTACGGTCTCCCGGGCTCGCCAGCTCCATGCAGACGAAGACACCTTTGGGAAGACCGTCTCGCGCCTCGAGCGACGTTTCGAGCGCTCGACGTTTGCTCGAGCGACGTGTGTCGTGCGACGTGAGTCCTTGGGACGAGCGCTCTGCAGGTCTCCGTGTCCGCGGAAGACGGAGTCTGAAACTCGGTGGTGGATAGACGTCGATGGGACACCCCTGAAGCGACACCGATCTTTCTCAGGTACAACTCCAAACCCACCAAAAAGGATGCTTTTGTATGCTTTTGAAATTAGAGGAATGCCGAAGTATGGTGTCCTGTTCTTTCGGTAGAGTTTGATGTCAGATTTCTGAACTCTTGTCCCACAAGTAGCATTCTCGATATTTAACTTCCACATCTTGCATTTGTTGAGGCTCTTCAGTGGGATGAGATGTCCGTCCCGGTCCGCGCTGCGGCGGCATGCGCGGACGGCCGGGCAGACCCAAAACGGACGGTTCTGTGGTGCAACACATGGGGAACGGCCAAGTTGGGGGGTGAACAACTTGGCCTCACAAAAGGTCCAGAAAGGTGGGAAATGGTGAGGTGGATTAAGGTGGATGCGGAAAAACTCCTCAGTTGTCCAGAGGCTCGACCCACGTATCCGGCGCAAACTGAACTGAGGAGTCACAACTCCCTAGCTTTTGCTGGTCTTTTTGGGGGTGCCACAGAGTCGAAGGCTGAGGATGTTATTCTATGATAAATGGCTGGGTGTTGCAAGAGCTCTTTGTTGGGTCTATCCTACTACCAGTAACAGTGGATGATTATGGTTAGTAAAGGCCTTGTTCAAACATAGTGATCAGCATTTACTGACAGTCACAGGTAAGGACAGACCCAAGCTATTTGACTCTTCGACTATTTGACGTTCATTTGATCGTCCTCTTTAATGGTCCATGTCTGCTACAGACTGTGCATGACCGTACACGACCGCGCGAACCGCGAGCCGACAGAACCCGAACCGTGGGACGGCTGGGTGTCCGTCGTGTCCGTCGTGTCCACGATCCATCACCGCGATGGTCCATGGGGACTTCCATTGGGTAAGACTTCGTCTCAAGTGCTCAAGGAATCTACCCAAAGATGAAAACCCATAGCTTGAGTATGTCGTCACATTACCAGGAACCCTGGATGATGATGGTTAGGGGTTAGCAAAGGCCTTTCTCAAAAATAGCGCCCGGTAATGGGGCACACCCTACCAGCAACTGAACCCCTATTAACTAGGACATCTGACGTCAATCTCCGATCTCCCTTCTACCCCGCTTTTTGATGCTTCTTGGCCGAGCTGCACTGTGTTGGGGCGCAGCAAAATGTTCTTCGGCGCCTGGCGCTCTCCGAGTCGACTCGGAAGCTGTCCGATGCCGACCAGCACAGCGCGCGCTTCAGTGATTTACAAGGAGCACTGCAAGCTTACGGTGAGCAGCCTGCAAGTCTTGAAAAAACGAACATGGTTCCAAGTAACAAGATGATCGAACACATCCAAAGCAGGAAAAGTCCGAATAACGCGTCTTGAAAAGGTCTAGCTCAATCAGGCAAAACATATTATTATTACTATTATATATATATATATGGTCTAGTTCTGCATGTCAGTAGGGTTCGAAGCCCCTTATCGTCTGCAATCCAAATGACTGAAAGTAAAATAGACTTTCTGCAAAAAGCTGCTACTTTCTTTCATGGACACGCCCACAAATATTGCGCGATCGATGGGAGACCCAGAGTCTGGGCAGATTCCTAGGTTGGACCAATGGCGCTAATCAGTCTTATATCTACCCATCAGTCATGCAACGCCTGTAGACAGGTGCTGTGCTTGGTGATGTACTTAGTTCTCTGCCTAGGCCGAAGGGCCGCGGACCACGCGTCGCCAGTTCTCGGCCTGGCATCGTTTGTCCTCGGCGCTTGGGAGGGTGAGCATGTGGGCGAAGAACCTCGGTTTCAGGGCAGCGGGTCTCACACCGCGGAAAGACGGAACTGGGCGACCCTTCTTCCAACCAATCGAATGGCGAATCTGTGATGGACCAGTTATGACAAGACATATGAGTTGGGAAGCTTCCATGGAAGCTCCCTGAAATACCCGATCAAGAACAGCTCCGCATGGTGCACAGTCGACGATGGGCAACTCGATGACCCGACGACTAATGGTCCTCCGGTCCCGTGTCAGCTTCCTAAGCCGTCCAAAAGGACGCGTTCAGGGCGGATGTCGGAAATCTGTGACGGGTCAGCGATGGATTTGGGACCGCAAAGAAAAATCAGGAAGGTGTCACGGTGTGCCAGGTTCTCCCAAATGATTTAAATCTTTTCAGGTCCTCAACGATTCAGAATGTTTCACTACTAGCACAGCAGGCCTCTAGAAGATTCGGATGATTCCCACCTGTTTAGACTTTTTTCCGCGCTGTCGAGGAGTCTTTCTCTGGCCACATTCTCCCAGATCCCTGACTCCAAGAGCCCAGAACTGCTGAGTATCATATCTCAGATCATCTTGTATGCATCGAATGTCTTAACAGACTCTTAACAGACTCTACCATCATCTTTCCTCGAAAGCTTCCGTTCTGGGCCAACTGGTAGAGGCAGGGCTCTCAGTCGGTTGGGCCAATGAGATAAATGATTCGCCTCGCTGAGGTCTCTTGCGGCTCTTTGACCACTCACTCTCAGCGATTCACGGTCTTACCTGGTTCAACACTCCTCCTTCAAGTGTGTTGAGGTAGACCATACAGTATATATGTACTATACACAGCTCCTGATGGATCTAGTTTCCACCCTGAAATCTGCAACGAGCTGCTCTGCGAGCTGCTCCGCGAGCAGCTCGAGCTTCTTCACTTTGTTCGAATGCTCTCGAACATGCAGTTCCAGGATCACTGCAATATCCATGCTTCAGCCACACACACAGGGGGAACCTAAGAACTTTCTTCCCACACTCCACTGAGCGCTTTAGGACTCCACCGTTTGCTCCGCTTCAGGATCCACCAGGCTCGGACACGCCGCCGTTCCGGCGTAAAAACCATTCCCTCCGCCGTCTCAGGGCAATCGGACGATGCGCTCAACGAGCTCATGGATCTGCTTGGTCTTCAAGCCATGCTGAAAGGCCTCCCGCTGGATCTCGCGCACCTGTGCCTCGGACGCGAGCCGGTCCGGAGCGTTGGTCCGGAAATCGCTTCAAGTCAAGACGTGCTTTATTCGGAGACCCATTGCCTGTCTTTTGAAGTATAGGTGAGAAAGTCTGCTGGAAGAGGTTTCTGAAGAGCTGGGCCCGAATTGGTTGCAACATTGTATGTTGTATTCGTACTTTCAAACTTATATTCATTCTATGTCGGACCTTCCGCGCAGACGGAGCTTGTCTCGTCCATCGCCTCCGCATTGGACTCACAGATCTACAGCTGAAACCACTTCAGAACTTCACCTTTCTACGCCTTCTCCTTGTCGAGTGATTTGGTTTATTGAGACAAGTGTACTCACTAGCAACTCTGATGCTGTCTAGCCTATAGCCTAGCAAAAGTATGAATCTGTCAACAAACACAGCACAACATATTGGCGCTCGCGAACACTGACGCTGTGAATAGCATGTCGCTTTGGATGAAATCACGATTCCGAAATGTTTAACTCTCGAGGTGGCCCGACGCGGCCCTATGTGCAGGGGACAATGCACATGTGAAAAGGTCTTGCTGCCCACAGTGGTAGCGGAGCCAGGTTCGGCCCTTGGACCTGGCTCGGTTGGTCGGTTTTGTTTGGGGTGTTTTGGGGTTGTCCCTGGTTGGTGGTTCGCTTTGAGCCATGCCCCCGGTTGCGGCTGCGACAGCAGCCGATGGTTCGTCGAGGCCGGAAGGCCATGAGTTTGATGAAGGGCTGCCACGCCCTGGTGACTTGGATGAAGAGGAACTGGCCGAAGAGGCCTTTGACAGTGATGAGTTCCGGGCATTTCTTCGAGCCCGGTATCCACACCGCCAACACCGGCGGCGCCATGGCAGCTCGACCAGGAGTGCCGATAGTGACTTGGGCGACGGTGGTAGCAGCTTTGGAAGCAATGGGCCACCGCCAGAGTGGGATGGCGAATCCTTGGCCTTTCAGGACTATGCCATCAAGGCCAGGCTGTGGCTTGCTACCACCAAGGCCCGTCCCCGTGCACGAGGGCCGCTACTCCTTCAGAAGTTGACGAAGACCCCTTTCGAGACCATGAAATATCTCGCCCGGGATCGGGCGTGGATGACCAGCGATGGCAACGGCGATGAGTTGATCGCCCTCATAGAGCTCCCCGAGAACTTCGGTGAGGACCGCGAGGAGGACCTGTTGGCCGCCTTGGCGAAGATCACCTTCCATCTTCGCCGAGGCAAGGATGAGCACTTTCGAGCCTTCTTCAGCCGCTGGGACGTGGCAATGAGGAAGGTGACTGAGCACTCCGTCGTTCTTCCCGAACGGTACGTTGGTTTCTTGCTCATCAACGCCTTGGTGCTCTCCGATGCCGACATCAAGTCGCTCCTCAACTACTCTCGAGGGTCCATCAAACCCGGAGACATCCGGGAATGGATCCGCAAGCACGAGACAAAGCTCCAGGCCTCGCAGGTCGGGATTGAAAAGGAAAAGAAAGGAACTATGACCACGAGTTCTCGGATGACATCCTCCGCTGCTGCCCACTACATCAATGCCGAGCCCAATGACCTGGAGGATGACGAGATCTATGCCGTGGAGGAGGCGCTTCAAGACCTCCAAGGTGAAGACGAAGAAGGACACGATGGAGAAGACGGTGATGGAAGTGTTCTCGAAGAACACGAGGCCGCGGAGGTGCTGAGCACCATTTTGCAGCAGAAGAAGAAGACCTACATGCAGACCCTCAAGGCCAAGAAGGCGAAGGAGCTGTCGAGAGGGTATTCCAACACCTTCAAGGGCAAGACCAAGAGCTTCACGATGGTGGGGCACAATGCTCCCTTCAAGGAAGGGAACTACCGCATGACCGTGGAGGAGTTGAAGAAGGTCACCAAGTGCGCCATCTGTCGGAAACCCGGTCACTGGCACAAGGAATGCCATGAGAAGGACCGAGATCGTGGAGCCCCGAAGGAGGCCCATGTGTTGGAAGAGGCCATCTTCTGCGGCCACCTTGAGGAGCACCCGGGTGAGGGTGCTTTTCTCCCTGGAGGTGAACGCCTGAGCGATGAAATCTCCGCAGATGTCCCGGGTCATGGCGGCCCGGGATCTAGTGATCGACGCCTGATGGCACCTCACGTCGAGAGTGCATATATGGCCGAACTTCAGGGTGACCCTTGGGAAGGTGGCTCCAGTAGTGATCACGATATTTTTGGGGTTATGTATGGGGAAAGTCCGAAACTTGTTTCCGAACCCGTCCGATCGAACCCGTATCCCGATGAATGTTGCGCAACCATCGACACCGGTTGCCAACGAATGGTAGTGGGCCGGCAGACCCTTGAACGACTCGCTCAACGTCTCCCTCCTGGACTCCCAGTCAGGACCAAAGATCAGACCCATCGTTTCAAGAGCGTCCATGGGATCTCGAGCACCCAAGTCGTCGCGGCAGTTCCGACAAGCATTGGACAGAAGGGCTCATACTTCATGCCGGCCGTCTTCGACAACCCCGAGAGTGTGGCCGCCCCCTTCTTGATCAGCCTGCCCTTCCTCATCTCGTGTAGGGCGGTGATCTACCTCGATAATGAGACAGGACTCCGGGTGCGGTTCAGGAAGCAAGGGTTTACGGTTAAATGTCACCTAGGACCTACCGGTGCCCTTCGGATTCCGTTGTGTGAGTTCACCCCCGGTCAATTGGAATCTCTCAGTAAAGAGGTCAGCGGCAACAACCAAGAATTTGAGGTACTCAAGACGGAACAATCACATGATCCCGCCGCAGACAGTTTTTCACAGACCAAAACCGGAGCCCCTGACAACGAGCGTGAACCTCCGAAGCAATCCCCCTCTCATGGAAGCCATGCCGGAGCTGAAGCGACCTCGAGGACCACGAGAGGAGGCCCACTTTCCCTCTCTCTGGGGATGGAACCGCCTGCTTCGGAAGTTGCTCTATGTCATGCAAGGGCTCAACGTGTTGCTCGAGAACCTGATGAAGCGGCCGACGGAGGCCCGCGACCTACATCCTCCTCGCCATCGATTACCCGATCCGGAAGAAGTCTCGGATCCTTGTATCCGGGGTTTTGCTATGCAACCAGGGTTTTGACTTGAAGTGCAGCCGCCGGAGCCTGCTGGAATATAGTGTTATCAGTGAAACAACAACGTCAAAAAACTTGACACTTGGTCACTTGAGCCACTTCCTATAGTTTTTGAATTTTGAAACTTCCTGTGAAACTTCCTTGTCTATAATCATCTATGGTGTTATATATATATTTGAAACTTCCGCACACTAGGAGGGTATCCTCAATTTCACTCGGTACAGAAAGTTTTTTAATTTAAAGGTCCCTTCCAAATTAAAATTTGGGTCTCACCCCCTCGCCGGCCGGCCGACGCGGTGCCAACCCGTGATGGCCAAGAAGATGGCCTCCAGCCGGGCTGCCAAGAATGGGCACGATGGGGTTGCCTGGGGTTATGTGTGTGGAAGAAGTGGTGAGGATGTTGGCTCATTGGGTAGAAGTCATTGGGAAAGTTGGTGGTTCAGGCTTCCAAATGAGCAAAAACATGGGATCCAAATGGCTCATAGTCGGGAAAGGCCCTGTTCTTTGAACGCTGTGTCTCACATCATACCAATGCCGGCCATCATATATGTGGTACATAGTAATTATCAAAATTATACATACAAAAAACTATATTTACATATTCCCAATCGATGCTTCCACCACATATGTGGATGCTCTCTGAGACTCTGCGTGGACCCTCTGTGTGGACCCCAACTGGCCTGCTCACGGGCTGGTTTCCTGCCTCGGCCCGCAGTTCCAACGAAGTTGGAGAGAACAACTCAAGAGGAGTGCTTGAAGCGAAGCTGGAGGGAACGAAGTTAGAGCGCTTGAAAGTCTGCCGTTTTCCGAAAAATTGTCTGCCACCACTCACACCCTCGCTATTCACACCAGTGGCACGGTTGGTAAAACCAAATGTTTGCACACACGTCTTTTTTGGAAGCACCAAGTGGTTTGCGCATGCCAGTTGGGCCTGCAATCAAAGAGCTTAGATTGAAGTAGAACGTATACATGTATCCACACTTAGTTACGAGATATGGTATCAAAGCTGGCCATCAAGTGTTCTGCGAGGTTGAAAGCTCTCACGAGTCTAGCTGATCCAGCCACTCTGCTTCCGAAATAGGTCTAAGTCTAGGTGTCCTTAAAATCAGGTGGAATTTGAGGTGAGTTTTGAGGTGTGTCAGGTTACCTTAAGGTGGAACTTGAGGTCTGAGTCTCGAAACTTCTGGTGGCTGGCTCAGGTGAAATGCCAACGGTCCAACGCAGTGTTGGAGAGGCCCGGGTGTCACTGATCAATCATGATCAATCGATGTCCTGCAGTTCACAAGAATCGAAAATTAAGACCAGTGAAGCGCCAAGTGGAGTTGCTGTTGTTGCATGTTCTCTGACCCCCAACCCAGCCCAAGCCTCCACGGCATCTTCCTCTGCAGCCTCTTCCTCGCCGCATTCCTGTGCATCATCCGCTTCGCAGGCCTCTTCCTTCGCAGCCGGTGCCTCTGGGGGCGGTGGTGGAGCCGTCTTCTTCTTGGCAGCCTCCAGCATCGATTCCTGGGAATCAAAATTTTTGGAGACTTCAATTAAACACCCAAAGAGACGGATGCTGGACGCTGGATACCAAACCTTGTTCCCGTAGACAAACCTCTGAAAGAGTGAAACAGTGATTGGCGGATCCACGGTGCCGGAAACTAAATGCATTCAGGAATCATGCAAAGCTTTAGACGCAGCCACATCCCCCCTGGTCCGGATCAATTCATCCCTGACAGCAGCCTCAGTTGAATCCAGAGCTGATGAACTTCACAAACCCTTGGCCTTGTTGAGGCTTCACAAAATTTATTTGAACTTATCAAAATTTATTTATTTATTTGAACTCCTGGGTGAGGGTGAGCCCTTCAAACAAACTATTAGACACTGCCACTCGATCCAGGAAACTGCAATGGTGGCCAAGTCTTCGGCAGTGACAAAGGGATGGGGCTTTACCTGAAGATGTGGTTTTGGTGGTTTCGTTCATTTGATATCAAGTCACCGCACAGCTAAAACACATTGGCAGGAAAGACCATTGTAAACACACGCAAACACTTTTGTACCAAGTTACACGGATGACTTCCTTTTGAAACAGCTTGATTCCCCATGTACCATTTTTGTACATGCCTTTGGACGTACAAATTTTCTCGGGTTTCTCTTCACTGCTCGCCGGCCGCTTCATGGGCGGCTTCTCTTCAGTCGAAGAGGCAGCAGCTGGGCGTTTCAAGCACTGCGTCTTTTTTCCCTCAGCTTTCTTTGCTTTCTCTTTTTCTGCCGATTTAGCTTTCGGTTTTGGTTTGGGAGTTGGCTTCGAAGACTCTGACTCTGGGTCCACATTGGGGTTGGGCTTAGCCTTGGGTTTCGATTTGGCCTTGCTCTTGGCTTGGCCTCGCCCTCCCCCCTTGGAAGGAGATTCATCCTTCCCTCCCGCAGTGGGAGTAGGAAGTGGTTCTGCTAGACCATCATCTGACAAGGTATCCACTGCAGCTAAAGCCATGGCACGCACACTAGTACCAGACTGTATCTTGATTTTGGAAAATGCTTAATATGATGTAACCAGTCAGACTGATTTCAGTTATTGTTTAAAAAGCAAAGCAAACACTGAATCAACCTTGGCGAAACGATCCGACAGCAACTTCGATGAATCGCTCATGCGCAGGTGTTTCCATCGAAAGCCTCATGGTTGGCGGCCCAGCACAAAGTAGTGTAGCCTCATGTCGCCTCTTCCAATGTTTTTGGTGATACCATGTTCAAACAAGACATGTGCATAAACTCATGGGGCGGTTTTTGAGTTGGAGACACAGCAGTCCAAGTTTACATTCTGGGTAAACATGTTAGCATTTGTCGAATGGCTTGGAGGCACACAAATCCCCCCTGCAAAAAGCAGAGCGCCATCATGATCAGGCTTGTAATGCCTGCCCCACAACTCACAGTTTCACAGCCGTTTTGGCTGGCACAGTGGTAATACCCTTCAAATAGTATTTAGGCTTCAGAGGTGTGATCACAGCGGGAACACCATCGGCCACCTTGACCTTCAAGGAAGGAAAATTAGGATGTTGATCAAGTTTTGAACATCGTTTGACACTTACTTGTTTGCCCATTTGCCCAATAGGTGCCTCCCAGACGATGCCAAAACTTGAAGATGCGGGCAACTGCTTGAAGTTGTTGAAGATGGCACCAAACTGGGAGTACCGAGACGTAGGTGGATCATCCTCCAGCTTCTTCGGCTTGAAGCAATTGACTTTTGGCCGCGGTGTGATAGTGTATCGGAATGTCTTTGGGGTAGGGCCAGATGGTCCATCCTGTCAAGGTGTCTCGAAGAATCTATTGCCCCGTGGTCTCTTCGATTTTGGTCTCTTTTGGTCTCTTCAAACGTGGGAGTATTGGAACATTGTTTAAAGCCAAACAGATCCTCAGTGAGGGGTGCCATGTCGTGATCCAGCATGACTGCCTCTGTAGCCCCGCGCGTGCGTGTTATCCAGCAGCAAAGATCGGCAATGGTCATCAACTCCTTTGTTTGGGTCCCATCTCCAG
Source organism: Durusdinium trenchii (assembly GCA_963970005.1). Lineage (NCBI taxonomy): Eukaryota > Dinophyceae > Suessiales > Symbiodiniaceae > Durusdinium > Durusdinium trenchii. The sequence continues at coordinate 990,080 of CAXAMN010008891.1, read as the reverse complement.
CCGACGACACCAGAGAAACCACGTGCAAGTCCGAGGTGACCAACCACGGGATCGAATCCACCACGGAGGCTGCATCTCCTGCATGGCTTGCCGGAGTTAGGTGGAGCCGGTTCTGAGTCTGGGTGTTGGTGGGTGTAAGTACAGTTACAACTGACTACAATTAATATATAGTATTATAAAATAATGCCTTGAACCACCAATCCCTTCTGTTTGTTTATGTTTGCTATGATTGACTGACTGCATAGGTCCTGCCACCACCTCAGCAAAAGATCCAACATTGAATCCGAAGAGCTCTCGGGCTTTCAGTTCTGCGGCGCTTCCAGTGGCATTGGTGATCCACAAAGACCCATCATTCTTATCTTTCACGATGTTCAAGTCGGAGTTCGCAAGTTGCGATTGGCAGTGAATCCTGAGTGTCAAAGTAAAGAGCACTCATTTAATTGTTGGAATCTTGTTGGACACCATTTTTCTAAAGGGAAGCAAAACCAATCAACAAACAAACCATTGCTTGACATGTGATGAAAGGGTCGTTCGACCAGAACTGAACTCATCCATGGGCTTCTTCTCCAAATTCACCCTGGTGCCAAAGTTGGGGACATCAACAGCACCGGTATAGTCAGGGCTGGCCAGTGTTCTTGCAGACTCGGTTGGAACAACGCTAGAACCTGATGGTTCTGAGGAAGTTGATTCCTCCGATATCCCCTGCAATGCTTGTTTGATTGACTTGTCGTTCCCGATAGCATCCTCCCACTTGGTCAAAGCAGCAGCTTGACTGGCAATGTACTTGTTCTTCACCATGTCCGGAATCCTTGGGTAAGACAAGCCAGTAACATACAAACAAAGGCATGATTCCCATCAGCCCATCGAACAGTTTAACATGGTCACATATACAAGATAAAATAGACAACTGGTAAACCTGTCAGCTAATTTATACGAAGTTTCTTGCATTGGTTGTTGGTGATGGTCAGGACCTCCAGTGCAGGGACAGGGTCGGAGAAGGAAGTCCGCGATCTCCGTTTCGGGCCGGCTTCCTGAGATTGATCCCACCACTTTGTCATGAGTTGGCCAGCTACGCTTGACTTCAAAGAACTCATGGTCCCAACATCATCAGCCAACAGGATGCCCATGTAGTGCATACGCACCGACTTGTTTTCTCCAAGAAGTTCGCCCAGCTGGATTTGGGCGCAAGCTTGGGACCACTCGCCAAACCTGGACTTGACATGGTTTGGGATGTTTTCAAGCAGTTGGTTTTAATTCTTAAAGGTTGCAATGATTGGTAGTGTGCACACACACTCCAACAAGGTTAAGATGCCTGTTCGGCATACAATCCACCACCAAGATGGGAGCACCCTCGGGCAGCTGCAGGCCATCTAGAAGCTTGAGGACGATGGATTTGGAGGCCTCTATTCCGCGTTGTTGCACCTTAAGACTTCAAGGGTTTTGATATGTTTTGATTCATGTTGATTCTGTGGTAACTGTAACCATGGAAGATGTCTTTTTTAAACGAGGAACGCGCCAGTGTGGCGCTAGGGGACGGTCCTCCTCCGGGTTGGCCAGCTCATTGACCCTTGCCCGTTCGATGCCTGTGATTGCGCCCAGCATGATGCGGCTCTTGTTCCACTCGATGTGCTTGTGAGATCCAGATGTGATCGCCAAACCTCAAAGAGTACCACTGCAGCAAGCACTGGAACATGTGAAACATGATCGCCAAAACTATGAACATGAGAGTGGAACATAGTGAAACAGAGCACACTATGAATAAAGGCTTGGAAACATTGTTGGTTGGTCTTTCTCCGGTCGCCCCCATGTGCGCTCTCCTTGAAAATCATGCTGATCTCTTGCACATCGAAGGACCTAGAAGAAATTTGAGCGTGCTTTTATTGACAACTACTCTAAACTGCTCACAGCGACAGATTTCTCACAAAGCACGCAGTGTATGCACATGTACGCACTCATTGCGTTCAAGCTTCGCGATGCATGTGTTCTCAATCATCCGACGGTGCCCCAAAATAGCCGTGTGCGCTGCAGAGGAATGCGGTTGCGGCATCAGCACGAAGCCCAATGTTGAGCTGTTGCCTCCGCATCTCACCTGAATGAGGGAAAGGCTCTCGTCCACAGACAAGGCACCTTGGAGTCCAGTTCAACCAACAAAAACATGTTCCTTGTTGAGAAAATTTGGACCCCTTGTTGAGCAATAAGCATTTTCCATGAGCAGTCAGCCAAGGGTCGCCCAGGCCAAAGGGAGCAGTCGACAATCATCACAGTCAATCTCAGCAGACACACCGTATGGAAAGGCAATCAGGTGTTGCAGGAACTTACGAAAAGAATAACATTTCAATCGAGAAACGCTGACCTCCCCAAGGCAGCCTGTTTCTCCACTATCTCCCCTTGTGCAAGAGAGATTTTCTTGTGGATGCTGAACACATGGCGGTCATCCATGAATTTTGCCACGGCCGCTTTGCCGCGATCATATCTGGATGTCAGGTATTGGACATCCAGCCCACCCTGCCAAAATAATCTAAGAATGCAGGTCCACCAATTGATGACAAAGTGATTTCAAATGTTTGAGATTTCGCTGACAATTGTTCGAAGCTGATTGCATGCCTGCCGCGACGCGAAGACTCCAAAGTCGGAAGCCCACTGCGACAATTTAGCCAAATCTGTCTCAATGCCCAGCTCAGTTTGCGTCCATGTTGTTTGGAGCAAAGCTGCGTGCAACCTTGTTTCCAGTGATGTTCAGTAAGCTCATTAACATGTTGAAGCAGCTTGGAAAACATAGTGTCAAACATGTAGGTTGTTCTTTCGCAGTGTGTTGTTCTTTCTCACAGCCGGATTTTGTCCAAGAGGCTCTGCAGCCTTCGTTGCTTTGTCAGTGTCCACCTCAAGGCAGGAAGGCAAGATGAGGGCGATGAAGTGGGGCCAGCAGGGAACAAAACAGTTCTGACATGAAGTGGGGCCTTTTGCTGGTACTTGGCCAGGTGGGTTTTGAAGACATCGATCTTCCCAATGTCCAACGGGGGAACAGAATTCTCCAGAATGGACAAGATATCAGCATCGGTGTGGCGGTTCAGGAACCTTATGTGGCTGGAATAAAAGTATATCATAATGCAAGCTGGACTAGAATCTAGAACTTGTGTTGAGCATATGCAGTACAAAGAAGCGTTGCTAAGATCTCCTCACGCACTTCGTCATAGTATTTGGTCGGCACAAGCTCCTTGAACCGAGCAAGTGATGCGTGAAATCCACCGCACACTCGCTGAAGCTGTTCCTGGGCCGGCAAGAGGGCATGTGTATGTTTAGCTGATAGGGTTGCAAATCATCAGCCCTTTCCCTGGGGAAAGCTATGAAGCCCACCTCATACCCACACAAACATACACAAACCCTTTGCGAAAAAAGCCATGAAGGTGCAGTCTAATGAAGGGTCTTCGGGCCCAACCTCAAACTAACCACCAATGTTTGGAAAGAGTCGAGCGATGCTTGATTCCAGGGCTTACGCATTTTGACGTTCAAGACCTCAAAGTCCTGTCGCATCCTTCGGAGCAAAAAATCGACCACCTCCTGTGAATTGGGCAATTGTTTTTGCCACTGGTGAAAGACCCCGGTGCCCCCGTTGTAGGTCATGTTAAACACGCCCGCTGCAATCCCATCGTGCAGCAGAAATCGAGGTTGACCGAAGAGCCTGGAAGAAAGTTGAATGCACATGAGTCACATGAGGGCAAAACGCCCAGAACTCGCATAGTAAGGGAGAACTCAAACGGTGTGAAGCTGAAGCCCCACCTCACCAGCTCCTTCAACTGGTCCCGGGTGCTCTCCGAAACTGCCGTCAAAAGGTTCGATGCCGCTCCAGCTTCCGTGCGGCCAATTTGGTACGCAGCCGCGAATGAGGCAGTGGTGTTCAAAGCCTGGGCGGGCATTTGGGCAAACATGGACAAACAAGAAAAAAGGAGCAAACAAGAAAGAGCAAACAAGAAAGAGCCTCAAGGTTCTGCAAAGCATTGTCGAACCCTCCTCGCTGCATTGCCTCCAACTGATGTAAAAGATTGAATGCGTTTGGCCGCCGTCGAATGGAAGAGGTGGTGAGTGTCACACCTGCAGGCAACAAATGAGACATCCCAAACAAGGTGTATATCCCAAAGGGTGTGAGACATCCTGATACGGAACATGATCCGAGTGAGATATCCAGTGCGCTTCGCATACAAAACATTGTGAATAAAAAGAAGGCCTCGGTTTGTGTTGATTGCCTCAGACAAGTCCGGCGCAACCTTTGTGCAATAGACGCTGGAAAAGGACCTTGGACAGATTGTGGTTGGGTGCATTGATTGGGCATTCATGCTCTTAAGAAAAGCTAAGCTGGGAGCTTTTGGACGTTATCTGGTAAGGCCTGACATTACAAACAATTGGTTTCTATTGAATTTGAATTGACTTCGCATTCCATTCCCTGGCCTCCCGCAGGGTCTCCAATTCCCAGACCGCCATCATGCAAAGCAGTGCGCAGACTCCCCTGTTCCATCCTTTGACCATGAAGCAAGTCTCAGGAGGGAGCAGGCCTTTTGGTGCATCAAAGTCCTTTGGAGACACAAAGACTCGGGGACTTTTGAGCCACTTTTCATCCACGGTTGTCACAACTAGCTTCTCTGTTCCCGGCAAATCTGGATGTGTTGCCAGCCCGTTTAGCATCATCAATTGCGATAGCAACCGTTGAACTTCCTCGGTGCCCGAGACTGTGGGAGCATGTGCAAAGAATATGATCCAACAAGAATCAACAAACTTGAGTGACAAGATATCAACAACTTACCACCCCCCCAAAAAAAATATCCATCTTGTTCTCAATGAAACAGCCCAATTTGTAGCCCATCGGCCACGTCCGCTGTCCCGCGGAGTCCATAGTCGGAGCGAAAGGGCAAATGCCACCCTCGGAGAACGTGAGCCCCCGATGACGCAAAGGCTTTCTCGGTAGCGTAGGTCCTAAGTTCTGCTTTTGTGGCACCACTGACTATGCACCACTCAAATAACAACGATTTTTGTTCATTGAGGGCTTGGCTCTGATTCATCTGGTGGGAAGAGCTTCTCGATAGCCTTGTAGAACTCGATTCGATCGTCCTGCAGCTACGCTTGGCAGGCCAAAGCTACATGTGAATGGCAACTGGCCTTGGAATCCAGTCGCTTGGCCAGGTATGCATCGAAGGTTCCCCAGCCAGAGATAACAGCATCCCTGAGTTGAAGAGATTGAAGTTTGAAGCATTTTGAATGTAGGGCTAAACCCATTCTGTTTCACTGTCGAGTATGCACACTGGACATCACTGGACAATATTGAGCTGAAAGTCAACCACTCGTTGAAGAGCTTCATGTGTTTCATTCTGGCCGAGTCAGCGGGGATAGAAGGCAACTTAGGATCAGAAGCCTTTGAAGCCTTGCCGCCACCGCCCCCATCCCCCGAAGTTCTCCGCTTCGGCGCCATCAAGGCGTGGATGCCAAAGCCAGCTGCCTGGCACGTGAGGTTGCTCAGCAATGGGGGTGCTGGTGGGTCGATCACGGTGGTTATCCAATCGAATCGATCATCCAATCGAACCCATGTTTTGTGCCGGATCCCATCTAACTCAACCCCTATTTGTGCCGGATGTTGCTGGGTGGATGTGAATTTGTGCCGGATGCCAGCTACCACAAGGAAAGGTTGTGCCGGATGGCACCTGCCACACTTCACAAACTTGGGTCCTGTCTAGTCACAAAACTCATGTGGGACTAGACAGCGCCAGTTGTGCTTGTGGTCAATGTCATCAAGCACAAACACCCTGTCCCACACACAAACCCAGGAGTCCATAAATGTGTGATAAGTTGTTTTTCATTTTGGCCCTCTACACTACTCGGATTGTGCCGGTTGACATTGTCCGCAAGCACGAACCAGGTTGTTGTTTGGAGAGTGAGGTTTGTGCCGAGAGTTGACTTCAGAAAAGGTAGCTTTCCATTCCGACTTAAAATATGACCTTCTAGTTTTGTGTGTTTGGTTCACCTGAACAGCTGCCCTTCATTCCCACACAGACCCCGATCCTTCATTGCCAAAAGGCAGGCTTCACTAAACTTCCGGCATTGCCAGAGGCCCAGAGCTCTGCAGAGACGGGTGGATTGCAAGGCATATGTAAGAAATTGTAAGAACATCTAAAGAATGATGGGGACACAAATATCTTTGGTGGTCAACCAGCATTCAACATATTCGAAAACGCACCTTGCATCCACGGAAACCCACATTCGAAGCCAAAGAAATACCGGTACATGTGAGTCACATAAAATCAGAAACTAGTTAGCTACATTAACTTTGCATGTCGTTGCTTTCGTTCTGGCCAGGTTTAAAACGATCAAACCTCACCGGCATCTCTCATAGCTGATTCTACCACGGATATAGCTGTTGCCATATCAACCCCATTAGACCATAGAAGGGCTGCAGCCCGGTACAGTGCTGCATTCATTCTAGCTTTTCTATACTTCTGTCTCTCAGCTTTGTCGGGCTTCTCCGCAATAAGGTTCAATTGGTTTTCAGCCTCAACTCCAAAATGGGCTTGAACACAAGCTGTCTCATACGTCTCATAGTGGTTTCAAAAACACAAACATCTCATCTGATTCAAGGGACAGCTTCCAAGTTCTGCCCCCGCGCTGGAGGTTGGTAGCGAATCCCAGGGCCAACGGCAAGGCCTCCGTTGGGGATGCACCTGAGAGCATGGCATCGTCCGAGTGGCTTCTGCACAGTGTTGATTCCATCAGAACTAAGTGGAACAATCTAGGTTGTCAGGCGTTGTAACATCCAAGAGGGGGTAGCGGCCCAGGACATTGTTGGCCAAGTCATCAATGCATCTAGCTGCGCTGTGCATATCGAAGGGGGGTTGGCCTTAGGTGTGCGAACATTTCAATATGTAGTATATAGTGTAGTATATAGCGTGTGTTTACAGTCACTGATGTCAGACTAGGGTTTCTACGAAGGATCGCAGCGTACTTTCTCAATGTCCTACTCTCATCGCTCTGGGTGTTCACAGAGTCATGCTCATAGACTGGCAGCAGTTAAGATAACTGATTGAGTGAAAGAAATTGAGACACGGTTAACCCCCCTCTGCCTGGAGGAGGTGAAGCCGCGGCGATGTCTCTGGCCGCTGAGGCGGGTAGATACAAAAACTGACGTGGCTGATAGTCAGGGCTGGACAAAAATCTCTTGGTCCTGGAAGGTCTCAAATGCAAATGAGATGTAAACAATGAGATGTAAACAAAGTGTAGTTGCCAAAGGTTTTGCCAAACCCATACCTCAAGATCACATCGCTTGGGCCGAACTCCACTCGCCGTCTTCGCCAGAACTTCGTGTTCAGGTCTTCATGCCGCAGTCCTATTCAGGCTGGGGTCCCAGCTGAGAAGGTTCCACCAAAAACTCTCACCGGTTCCTGCATCTCGAATCCGCTCCATGCGAATGAGATGTGGGGCTCCGGGCCCTCCCAGGCCTTTGAGGAAGGCATTGGACAAATGGTGCGCATAGTGCATTTTCCTTGGGGGAGAAACCAATGAGGAAACCATCAAATATCATTTGGTTTGAAGACTTAGATAACATTATCTAACAGTTTCTAACCAATGAAATAGCTTTGGCCTGCCAGGGGTCCAATCACGGAACTGGTCATACACAAGGACTTCCCTTTTGGGTTCATGAACGCGTACTGATGGGTTCGCTAGAAACTTTTCCAAACATTGCTTGGAGTCGTCGATACACCAGAGTTCTGGGTGCCTATCCAGCCACGAAGATGTCAGACTGAAATGCCCATCGATGTCTTCATGAGTGTGACCAGTACTGAGGAAGTTGAGTTCACAACCTCGAAGCCTGTGAGTTGCTATCAGGGTCCCCATGAGCCGTAGGGTCGTTTGATGCTTCAACTCCTTCGAGCAATTGTCGGCCTCGAAATGAACAAATACATTTGACCAATGTATGTAGTTCAAAGGCTTGGTCATCATATAGGCAATCAATTCGATGGTCCGGGACCCACTCGATTTGGTGTTCTAAGGGCTTAAGCCAACAACGATAGCATGCCCATGACATATGGCCGTAGTGGCCTGCAAACGGGGTCGGCTCCAGCTGGAGAAGTCCTTACAATTCAGGGCCATGCTTTTAGGATAGCAGTGTTTGGCTTGGTCCATGCCGTCGATGATGATGCAACAATGGGTGATTGGAGCACCGGAGGCGGCCTCTGTGCGAGACTTGGCTCGATGAGCCCAATACTGTTGCCGATCCCTGTATTGTCGGGATAAGTGGTTCCTGTATTGAGCCACCTGCGCCAGCCTCCCCGGTCCTCGTGGTAAGCGCTTGATGATGAGCTGATGCTTCACGCACACTGAACAGCGTGCATGGTGGGAGGAAGCGCGAATCCGCAGGCGATCTGCATAGTCGTTCATCCACACCTAAGGGTGGGTGAGTGGATTGTCACACCAAGTGATCAAACAATCACACTCTGAAATTCTCAGACTGTGCACCCCCACGGATGCAAACAGCTTAGATGAGATGTTCACTTCAGGGTTCTCCGCCCGACACAAACGCAGGTAGTCCATGATCTTGCCTGGTGGCAAAAATCGCAACTTTGTTCTGTCCAAGGTTTTATCATCGAACTTCAGCGCCCCACGGCGCGGGCGCTTGTTGCTGCTGGAGTGGTGTAGGTCAGGGAGGCTCTCGGCACACTGCTCATAAAGACCATAGAGGAAATCATGGACTACAGACCTCTTGTGAGTTTGGGGCAACGGCGCTCTTGGCGTAAACCTTTGGTCGATAGGCGGGCAAGATTGGCCACTTCTAACTGCCGAGCTGATGGTGGCAAACCTGTGTTTACCTATAGACAGGATGCGCATAAAGCCTTTGCTGCAAATTGGGTGTTCCAAAAGTGTGAGGCTCCGAGTGCCCCTGCATGTCTCTCCTTGCCTTTGCAGAAGGTTGAAGACCTCATCATGCAATAAGATGCGAAACAAGTCACCAGGATCAAACACAAATACGATGCAAACAAGCAGACCAATAGAGGTAGAACTACCCCAAACCAATAGACTAGACCAATACAATGTCAACCACTCTGGGGATGTCATATAGGCCTCTTCAATCCTACCTGCAGGTGCCAAACCGCAATCGCAAGCCGCAGTAAACACTCGAAACCCTCTAAGGTCAAAGCAAAGTTGTCCTGGTCAAGTTTGTCCAACAATGCCATTTGTGTCCGAACCTTAATCAACTGATCAAAGGTGCCAATGTCTCGAAAAGGTTTGAAGCATTGGCATAGGCAGCCACATTGTCCATCGACCCTTCTTCTCAAGAGCTGCACATTCGGTCTGGCGTTGTTCACCACGCTGGTCACTGCGACCTTTCTCTTGGCAGGCATGCGCTTTGGAACTGGAACCACAGCCTGGGTGGAGGCTGGGAGACCTGTGGGAACTGTGACATGGTGTCCTTCGTCATCACTAAGCACATCTATGTTTGCCAGCGGTGAAGGCATGATGTCAAGGCTGTTCCTAAGTGGAAAGTGTTGGGCGAACAAACGGCAAATCTGTTTATGCATTGCATGTACATGTGACTGTGTTGTTGAAGGTCATTTGAAGTAAAGACAGGCTTCGCATCAGAGATTCTCAGCCAAGAACAATTGCTGATCACGGACCTAGGAGAGATGCCGGAGAAGCAGGTTGGAGCTACACTCTCAGTTCCATGGTATGACTGACTGAGCTCATAGCAATATGTGCAATAGGATGCAATAAGCAACAACGCGTACGACCATAGCAGAGCCGACAGGAAGAGTTTAGTGAATATGCATATAGAAAGCCCTGGTGAATTGATTGACTAGGCCTTGATTGGTAGGAGCATGAACTGCAAGTCGTGCGGCACTGTTGTTTGGGCAGGGTGTTGCTTGACAGTAAGCTTGAACCTATTTGAAGATAGTTAGCACACCCTCACAACTCATGCCTTTACCAATTTTTTGAACCTGCACTTCAGAGTGACCCGGGCAAGTGGAACAAAAGAACAAGTGCTCCGAAATGGGACTCCACTGGACAGACTTTCACACGAATCGATGAGGCTTCAAACATGTCAGCAGCGCTTTGGAGTGGCAGGCAGGAGGCCCAAAATGGGAAAACGAGCTGTGAGCACAAGCACATACACAACCCACGTTCAAGACATGTGTGATGCACCAGAGTCATGTTCTGGGCTTCGAATGAACCAAGTACAAAACCGGATTCCAATGTTTTCCATGAACAACCCATCGTAAAAGAGCGTCCAAGCCAAGCCACTCTAAGAATAGCTTGAATTTTGAATTGAGCAAATTTGGAAGTGAGCTTTAGCGCACATTGCCCTCCTCAAGATGATGATGGCCAATAATGTTTACAGCCATGTAAGCCACCTTGGGCATGACCAAGTTGCCCACCGCCTTTAGGCGGGCTTCAGCCACCTTTGTGCTGGAACTTGCCAACCAGGACAGAAGGGGTGGTTTGGCCACCTCATTCCACTCATCCTCAGGCCAGGCCTGCAACTCCGCATTGGGGACCAAATACTGCGGGGCCTGAAGAGAGGCATTGACTCTGCAGTCGTAAGGAGATTGGAAACGATTGGAAACACCACAGACCCAACGGAAGAATCCAATGCATATGAACTAACTCAAGCATAGCACCTTGAAGAAAATGAAGCCAACACGGCGGAACATGAAGAAAGTCCGTTGTCTCCACACCTAAGTTGTCTAGTGACTAGTGACTTTGCCATAAAGCTTGCACAGCTTGCCATCATTGCCCAGCCATACAAAGATGGATTGAGGGCAAAGCCGGAGCACCAACCTGGTAGCCAGTGACAGTAGACCAGCGCAGGTCCAAGCAACGACGCATCGCTGCCTGCAGGAATTCTTCAAAAAAGCTGAGCAAGCTTCAAACTATTGTGGTAGGGGGACTCCTTCAAGACTAATACGAGATGTGAAAGTAGTCATGTTGCACGCAAAAGGCCTGCTTCAGGTATTCTAATACCTGAACCATGTCACTGCCAAGCACGTTGCCAACGTTCTCCATGAACATAAATTTCCTGGGGCAGGTGTGGGCTTTGGAAATCATGTGGGGACACACTCCTGCCAATGGTTGAATGATTGATGAAATGAACCAGTGCAGGATGGTGTCAGGTATGGTGCTGAGTCCCAAAGGCGGAACACTTCCTTGAGCAAGGCAGTACGCGCATCATTGAGAGCAAGCTTCTTGCCTGCCTTTGATACGCCCTGCCAGGTTGAAGAGACATGAAGAGACTACGGTAGAAAAATGAATCAAGCTCAAAGTTCACGCAATAATAGATTTAGTTTTTCAATAGAAAAAGGAATCCGAAATTGGATGAGATGGACGACAAGCGGTGTTGCCTGACAGGGCCAACCAGCAATGAGACCTTCGGGCTCCAAATGCTCCACCTGTGACATTTGAAAGGTGGTGATATCACCATGGATCACTGACTTCTTGGGAAAGAAGCCATCGGCGATGCGGCCACGAATGACATCCTGGCAGAACGTATCGATCTCCACCTTGTGCAGTGGCAGGGAACTATGGTATGAGTGACAGGGAACTCATTCAGGCCCAGGCGAATCCAATGGAGTGGACCCACCTTGAACATCCAAAACTATAAGATTGGTGGCGATGACCCGCAAACCTGAGCTGAGCAGTTGGCCTTGCCAAGCCCAAATCTAGGCCAAGGATGCCCGCGAAGAGGCTCACCACGCGATATCGATGTGCCTGGCAAGATGGCAAGAAAGAAAAATGACAAGATGGTAGGAACAATGGCAATCATGGCGAGTAAACGTCAGAGGTCAGCCATGGCAATGTCTTCTTTGCGTCTCGAAACTGAACACTGCCAGGTTCAGGGTTCGACCACCCCTTGGGAAGGCCTGGGCGAAGACAAAAACAAAAACATGAACCCACAAACTAAAGGGAAAAACACAAGGGTGCGTGAGCCCTGCACCATGCAACCACTCCCCCAGCTGCGGTGTCACAAACTTCCCTGGGCTTTGCTGAGCATTGGCGATAGCAGTCTTGTAGTCAGACCAATGGAAGATCTGAGTAGCAAAATCCTGGAAAGCAGTTGGTGAAGTAATTTGTGAGACTGTTACGCATTGGCCAAGCATATGAAATATATAAAACAAGAACAACCCGGTCTCTGGATCCCCTCAATGAGAGGAACTTCGTGTTGGCTCGCGTTGTTGCTGAGAAGCATCCTGAGCGAGGCTGGGCATCGCAGAGAATGTATATGTGATCAATGGGGTTCCGGCTGATTGTTCCAAACCCTGATAAGGACATAGTTTTGCCAGAAGCCAACTTGCCTTTGGGAGGCAATTTGGCTCCCTTGGCTGGCTTTTTCACTACCTCAAACACATGTGATCTAGGAACAAGTCAGCAAAGCTCTAATATGCCTTAATCCAATAAAATTGCCAAACCCTATCAGCATATTGATGCAGTATAATGTGTTGAGTTGAGTCCAGTCACCAGGTTGATCACCAATTTCCTTCGTGGCCGCAGTGGCCAACTCCCAGGTTTGAAGCCGCGCACTGTCCCATCAAGGTGGAGGCTCGCAAACTTCGGGGCCTGTGTGTAGGTCTTGGGCCGCGCAGCCTGCCAGGTAATTGGAAACAGGTACCCACAAGATGTGGATAAACATGGCCTTCTTCGCAGATGGTTTTTTCATGGTAGGTCCACCCTCTTCGCAACTCAGTAAGAAAACAAGATGGGCAACGAAGATGATGTTTAGCTTCATTAGAAAGTAAGTTGGCTCTTGATGGGCTCCAAGAGAGGTCAAACGGAAACAAAAATAAATAGGGCCTATTATTTGTGGATATTTGTGGCCTCTTGACCTCTCTTGGTTTGATTGAGGACCTGGCTCGCTCAGCTGGTCGATGTCAGCAAGGGGCATGAGAAGTGCTAAGTAGTAAGTACTAGGGCAAAAACACTCAAAAGCACTGAGTTCATGACTGCACAATATTAACAGCAAGGTGTATGCTAGTTTCAAGCAGAACTATAATGCCAAACTGCTCGACATGTTTGGAGTGACTGTCAAACCAAATGTCCATTGCCGAAGAATTGTTTTCCCCGGTTTCGTTCGCTGATGGCAGGCCCATGCCCGCGCTCCAATCATGAGAGGCTCGCAGGTCCTCATTGCCAGGTGCCAGAATTGAAAAGACTGGGCCAACTTAGCTTGACTTCCAAACACTTCTTGCACCATACTACCTTTGTGGCTGAGGTCCTGACTGTAGGATTGCGGGTATCCAGCCCATCGCAAAATGCGGTCGAGCCTCATCATGTTTAGGATTTGTTGGGAAGCAATCAAGAAGTCCCTTGAGCTGGGCCCCGATCTCATCAAGCCGCGCTTGAAACTTCCGGGCTGTCCTGACAGAGTGCGATGTGATTCAGAAGCAGAGCCGACCTGCAAACATGATATTAATAGGAACCCCCGAGCCTGCGCAAACTTCCTGGTGACATTGTATCGAACTTGTCCTTCGGTCCAGAGTTCTCAAGTTCTTTAGTCCTGAGAGAAAAAACTAGTCACATGTTCAACACTGCTAGAATTTGAGTGAATCTTAGGACGAAGCAATGGAGACCAATCGCAGATCGCATTCTGCATTGAAAATGATGCAAGTCGCTTCTAGCAACGCGATGTCAAAAGGCGAGCCTTCCGCTGGATCTTTGGCGAGACCGAAGGAATTTCCTCATTTTACGACAAACATGTTGGAACATGTTATGAGTAGCGATGGGTTTGTGCATAGCTGAACTCGATCTGAAGACCCAGACGATTATTTCTCCTCTTGATCTTGTTGGGGTCCGGGATCGCGACGTGGTTCTATTAGAACTATCCTCCAAGTTGACAGATGTTCAAAAGCTAAATCTATTTCTGGCCGAAGATCACAGTCCTGCTGGCTGGACATCCCAAACCTAGTACGAGGAGCCACGTGACAAATCTTGTTTACCACATGTTTAATCCTCATGCACCAGAACCAAAGCCTGAGAAAATAGCACTAGAAAATAGCACTAGAACCAAAGACTGCTGGCAAAGAGTTGAGGTCTTGGGCCTCCGGTTTCGAAGCACCACCACAGCCCCAGTGCGGCGCCCTGGCAATCAAGCCGTGGATGGTGAAACTGGTTGGGACAAGCTGCCACCGACGGTGGACGGTGAAAGTGATTTCAATATATGTCCGAATGTTTCAACTGAAACCAAACTCCAGCCTTACACCGGCAGCTGGGGTAAGCGAGAAAAGGTTTGAGATAAACAGGGCATGGGCGAGCGCAGTGATTTCCAAGTTGCAACTCAAAAAGAAAAGTCCTTGATTGGACCATGAGAATGTTCTCATATGTTCTCATTGAAAGCCATGGTGAGTTCTCACAATGCCAATGGGCCAAACGCCAACTGTGTTTGCAAGGCCACTCACTGTGGACCATCAACACGCCCACCCTACCATGAACTGCACTTCGAATGATCAGGGCTCCACACGTCGAACGTGGAATCACCGGCCTGCATAGAGGAGAGAGAGATGGGGCAAAGCCACACAACATACAGTATTCCACCTCAAGAAAACCTAGCCTTGGAAGTAGACATGTTCTTGAGCCCTAGTAACACCTCAGGCCCACAATAAAGGCAACTGCTCTGCCTTCCGCTGCTCAGGTCACTCTCTCCATGCCAAAACCTTTGGCAGCATCGCGTTGGCGGAGGGTTGGCGGTGGGTGGCTCTCATGCTCAAAACAAATCTTCAAACATATTCTTCAATTTTTTTTATCTGACTGTTGCAGGAACCTGGGTCCCTGGCATTTTTTGGATGATGTCCACTTGAGCCACCCAGCCCGGTGCCGGCCAGCGGTTGAAACAATAACATATGTATCTATCAACATCTAACCCAACACACCCACAACCCTTTAAGTTCTTTAAGAGACAGATTAGGTACTAGATCTGAGTCCCTGAAAGAATATAGGGCGCACGTGAAACAAAGTTGGGTTATGTAATCACTTAGGTTCAATAATAATGTTTCCGCGCGTTTCAATGCACACAGCTGCTTGCCCATTAAGAAAAGCCGCTTGCGCAAGCAAGGTAGCTGGTTTGTTGGCTATGTTCCACTGGTGCTAGTCCTGCTAGCGTGCATTGATTTGAGCTATTAACCAAGCCCCTGGTTGCGGAGCAAACCCCCAGATGTGAGGGATCAAGACTAAGAAGAACGAGCGCCTGCGCCCCGAACTCCGACCAGGACCACCAGCGAAGCCTCATGGGAGAGAATGAGCTTGAATTCAGAGCTCCTTCAAGCCAGTCCCGGGTCCTCCCAGGGAGATGTGACTCAGCTGCTCGAGGAGATGAAGGAGATCGTTGGACCGCCGCCCAAATGCGGTCATGGACGCCTATGCCGACTATTCCTGAGTCACACGGCGAAGAACAACCGCCGTCTCTTCTGGAGGTGCCCGATGGATCGACAAGGACAGTGCTCCACCTTCCAGTGGTGCAATCGGCAACCACTCCGTCCGGATCTCGATCACCTGGAGGAGCCTTCACCACAACCTATGAGGAGGGGAGCCCCATCGTCGTCCACCACACCGCAGGTACCACCACTACCCCGACGCTGCCCGCATCGGAACATCAGCCGAGCGGGAACCAATGCCTTCAAGATCATGGAGAAGTGTCTGGACTGCAACCGGACCCTAGTGGACGAGCCAACCCCTCTGGGAATGGAAAAGGCACAGAAGCGCCAGGAACAGAAGGACCAAAAGTCCCTCTACATCACTCGACTGACTCGCCAACATCCGGGAGCTCAGTACCAAGAGGGATACCCTCCGCCTCGCTACCCGATCTACCAGGAGGACATGAACAATCTCACTCCGGCAATGGCTCGCCGCCTGCAGCAGTCGGGAGCTCTTCAGTCGGGGGGAATTTGGGAGGACGGTCCCTACCAGGGATGATCAAGGCCGAGGAGAGTCAGCTGAGCGGTAGGAAGTTGAAGCGCTTGCTGCGACAGGGACAGGGTGCCCTAGCAGAAGCCCACCAAATGTGGCAGAACCTTATGACTTGCCTACAGGAGCCAGAGGGACCTAATCCCTTTGACCAGCTGCTCTGTACAGTAGCCAATTCAAAAACTCCGAATTGTAAATTCGTGCACCGTTTGGCCAAACTCCTGGGACCTTCCACCGGAAAGAAACAAGCTAAGCTGGTCGCAGAGGTTTACAACCCGAATCGTTTTTCGAGCCGTTCGAAACGACATGGTTTACGAGCCGGCGAAGCGTTCGACCTCGAACTCGGACATGACTTGACTAAGGAAACCTATCGTAGGACCGTCCGCGAGTATTTGAACAAACATAAACCAGGGCTGGTGTGCATCTCCCCTCCTTGCACCATGCTGTCCATGTTGCAGAATTTGAGTCTTAAATTCCGAGAGTCCGACCCTCACAAACAACAGGAATACCATAGGAGACTCATGGAGGCCAAATTGTTGTTAGGATTTGCGGTGGAACTGTGCCACATGGTTCATGAATATGGGGGTACATTTCTATTTGAGCATCCATGGACATCCAAGGCCTGGCAGGATCACCGCCTGAGGACCCTCCTTGAAGATCCGGCTATCTTCCTCACCAAGAATGACCAATGCCAGTTTGAGCTCAAATCCATCGAGGGTGACTACCATAAGAAGCCCACTGGATGGTTGTGCAACAACAAGGTCTTGGCCAGTGCACTTCACAAAGAATGCCCAGGCGACCACCCTCACCGACCAATCCTTGGATCCTCACACGGAATCCAAAGATCAGCCTACGCGGCTAGGTACCCTACAGCTCTGGTAGACCACATCCTTAAGGCATATAAGGCCTCCATCTCCTACACCGAGGAGCTCTATGTCTCCCACACCGACGACCTCTTCAAGGAGAGCTACCAAGTGGACCGACTCATGGAGATCATGGCGAGCGAAGAAATGGAGTCGGAGGAGGGACCTCAAGCTGATCATCATGAACCACTACCAGTTCGTGATCTAGGAGAAGATGGACTACCGGAAGAAGACCCTCATGCTGAACGACCTCTACCTCTTGAACGACCAGGTAGCATTGAAAGCCTTGTTCGGAGAGCGCACTGCGGACTAGGACACCCAGGAAACCAAAAACTAGCAAACATCCTGAAGACCGCCAAGGCCTCCACGGAAGCCGTCAACATCGCCAAGAATCTTGTGTGCCCGACTTGCATCAGACACAAAAGAGTCGATGGGGCACGACAGGCCGCTCCTCCTAGACAGTTGAAACCAAACCAGGTGGTGGGAGTGGACACCGTATGGCTACCGGGAGTTGAACCTGGCGGCAAACTCAAGATGGCCCTCAACTGCGTTTGCTGGGCTACTCGATTTCAGTTGATGATCCCTGTAAAAGACCACACACCTCAAGGAGCAGTTCGGGCATTTCACCAGTGGCTCAGAGTTTTTGGACCACCAGAGGCCATCTATTGTGACCTTGGAAAAGAGTTCAAAGGACACTTCGAGCTCATGGCGGACCAGAACGACATCTACCTGGACCCAGGATCTTTAGAGATGCCAACTCAAAGAGCCATCACGGAACGAGCTGGTAGAAGCTTTAAAGAAGTCCTCTCAAAAACGCTAATGGAAGCAGGTTGCTCATCTTGGGATGAGTGGCACCTCATCGTGGACGAGGTCAACGCTACCATGAACCGCCTGTCCAACAAATCCGGCTTCAGCCCCATTCAACGGATGCTTGGTTACAGTCCCAGACTTCCAGGAGGCATCTTTCAAGGAGGTGAAGGTAGCATTGGAGTGATGTCCCGTTATCACGCAGGTGATGCACAAGTTCAACGATCCACAGACATTCGAACCCAAGCCGCTGTTGCATTCCATCAAGTCGAGTGCGAACAAGCCTTGAAACACTCGGTCTATGCAGGCCCCAAACGGTTCTACGACTATGAGGTGGGTCAAACGGTCTACTTCTGGAGAAAGGGAATGGAACGACAGAAGAAGGACTCTCCAGCCTTTTGGCATGGGCCTGGCAAGGTCATCCTCACGGACCTCCCGAACACAATATGGGTCAGCTATAGAGGAACTCTCGTGAAAGCAGCTCCCGAACACCTTCGTCCCATAACCAATGACGAAAAGTTCCAGTTCATGGACTTCTTGACCGACATTGTCAATACCCAGAAGGAGATCCAGAACCACAAGATTAGAAACTATATCATCCTCGACGAGAAGCCCCCGGCCATCGAGAATGCACCCTTACCAGAACAAGAAGAAGATCGTGATCGACCTGACGGAGAGGAACCGCCACCACCAAAGAAACCTCGATACCGAATTGAAGGAAAAACAGCAGAGACCGAGGTCGAGTTCAAACCGGAAGAAAGGGAAACAGCCTTGGAGGGAGACCTCGACCATCCGGAACCTATGTCTATGTCGCCCAGGATGGATGACTACACACCTACCGAACCAGGTGACCAAGATCCCCACGAAGAGCGTGAGAGAAGGATGATTGAAGATGAGGACAACCGCAAGCCCCCGGAGAGACCCACGTCACCACGGTCTACTCCAGTGATCCGCGAGAGAGTGGAGGACCCTGAACCACCAGTCAAACGAATCAGGACAGAAGCTCTGGAACTACTGTATCAAGAACTCGTCCGGCTTCGACCACAAAAGGGTAAAGAGATTGTACTCAACAAGCTCCCTGCCAAGAAGAAAGAGAAATTTCTCAAGGCCATCCTCAAGGAGGTGACCAACAACCTGAGCTCAGGTGCCTACGAGGTCCTCGATCGGGGTGAATCTGAACATATCAGGAGAACCAAAGCGGAGAAGATCATGAAGTCCCGCTACGTCCTCACGGAGAAGGGAGTCGAGGTGGAGGAAGTCGAGAAGCTCCAACAAGATGGCCTACTCATTGAGGACAATGATCCATCTCTCGGACCCCAAAAGGCGAAGGCCAGACACGTCATGAAAGGCTTCTCGGAACAAGGTGCCGAAGACCTTGCCTCGACGACCCCTCAGGTCGCAAAAGAAACTGTTTTCTTCACCTTACAAGTGATATCCAGTATGAGATGGGAACTCGGACACCTGGACTTCACCCAAGCATTTCATGCTGGAGATCTGATAGCTCGGGAACTTCATGCTGAACTCCCTCCTGAAGGACTTCCAGGATATCATCCACGGCAACTCCTACGCTTGAAGAAAACTTGCTATGGACTCACCGATGGTCCTTACGCCTGGTACCAACACATCACCAGGGTTCTCCAGGAGTTGGGGTATGAGAAGAGCCGAGCCGACCCATGTCTTTTCTACCTCCGATGTCGCCAAACCAGAAACACGGTCGGCATCATCGCCCTCGCCACTGACGACATGGTCCATGGAGGTGGAGTACAACATTGGAAGAACATGAAGTGGCTTCAACAGAACTACAAGATGGGCAAGTTCACCACGGGAGAAGGGAAATTCACTGGCAAGGAACTAACTCCTGAAGCCAACGGGTCCATTCGAGTTACCCAAAAGAACTACATCGAGAACTACATCAAGAAGATCCCTCTCAGTCGTGAACGTGGAGCTCAAAAATACTCTCGATGCTCGGAAGAAGAAATCGGACAGCTTCGGCAGCTCATTGGAGGCCTGAGTTGGGTGGCCAAAGAATGTCGACCAGACATTGCTGGACGAGTCTCACTTCTTCAGCAAACTATGCCTCACCCCATGATCCGAGACATTGTAGAAGGAAATAGCATCGCAGAAGACCTCCGAAGAACCTCTGACTTGGGATTAAGAATCCAACCAATACCACTCTCCAAGCTCAGGATTGGAGTAGCTACCGATGCTTCTTGGGCCAATGCCGGTCCCAATGCCGACTGTGACAACACCAAGGACTACTGGACGGAAACACCCACAACCTGGGTCCGACACCATGTCGCACCACGTCGCTTAACCTTCCATCCCGGTTCAGTGATTGATCCAAGTGGCCCAGATCTGCGCCAGATCACTAGAGACCGGAGAACACAAGCTGGAAGCCAGATCGAACATGACAGGTGGGATGGGACAGATGGTTTCAAAGACCTAGGTGCCCAATGGACAGGTACCACCACCTTCTTCAAGTCCAAGGACAAGAAGGTCACGAACCAACCCCTGTCTGAACGATTCCTCCAACTGGCTAAGAAACACAGTCAAGGAGGATACCTCCTTTTCTACTACCACCAGGATCTAGAAACCTCTGACCACAAGCAGGACATCACGATTGCTGGTTGGAAGAGCTATAAGCTCAAACGCTGCACAGTGAACACCCTGTCGGCAGAGTGCCAATCGATGCTTCAGGGCATCGGCAACCTCCACTGGCATCGCTTCTTGCTGGCCGAGCTGTTCGATGTCAATCTTCAGATTGATAAATGGGAGTCACAGCTGGCCAGCTTTCCTTTTGTTGCAGCCACAGACTCAAAGTCCCTCTACGACACGATGACCAAGTGTCGCAACACCTCAGCCCACATAGATGACAAGCGCACTGGCATCGACCTCACCATCCTCAAGAGTGACTTGGCACATTCATCGGGTCAGGTGAGGTGGGTCGGAGGAGGAAACATGATTTCGGACCCTTTAACTAAAAAGATGACGCCGTCGTTTTTGAGAAGGGTCATGGAGATTGGCCAATGGTCGCTGAAAGAACAGGGCCATACGGAGATTTCATCCAATAGAGAGTAGCTGCGATGTGAATAGCATGTCGCTTTGGATGAAATCACGATTCCGAAATGTTTAACTCTCGAGGTGGCCCGACGCGGCCCTATGTGCAGGGGACAATGCACATGTGAAAAGGTCTTGCTGCCCACAGACACATACCTGACATACCCATTGCATGTTCAAACACAAATCAAACACCACGGTCACAACACACTTTGAGATGTGGGTTCACATGGTTCACTCCTCTTATAGTTTTTGGATGTTGTTATATCGTATTATTTAAGTTCGCAGTTCTCCAGTCTTTTTCCTAAGCTCTCATGTTTCTAACAGGCCCTGGAAGGCTCGCCACTCCATCCTCCATCCTCACGGACCAAGCCACCGCTACCCCCGGGATGTCCTTGCAGACCTGGTCAACTGTGCCGAAGAACTCCAACCTGGTCGACCGCGAGGAAGTGACGGGGTGGGGCGGGTGTTTTTTTGCCCAAAAAATGAGGTGATGAGTGATGAAGAAGGCATGTTATTAATGATAATGGCTTGTTTTTTGTTGGTATTATAATGTATTATACGTTGTTCTTCATTTGATCTGTGTCATTCTGTATCTGTATCATGATATGGGGGATGGGTGGATGGCGCCTCACTTGCGCACACAAGATTTAACTCACCTGCGCACACAGCCTTTTTTAATACATTTAACTCACCTGCGCACACAGGGTTCGCTCAGCTGCGCACACATCGATTACATTGTTCTTTAAACAGTGCATGTTACCTCCAACTCATCTGCGCACACAGACTTCGCTCACCTGCGCGCACACACACAAATTGAGTCATGATGATCTCTTTTTGCTCATTGTTTCCACAGTACCACGTCACACAGACGCTCTGCGTTTGGTTGATGATGTTGGGTTGGGATGCTGCGGTGGGGGGGGGTGGGGGGGTGTTAATAACGTCCCTCTGGACATTCATCTATGATGATCTCTTTTTGCTCATTGCTTCCACAGTACCACGTCACACAGATGCTCTGCGTGTTAATAACGTCCCTCTGGTAGAGTTCCTCTCGCTTGCACAGGGTTCTGCTAAACGTAAGCGTTCGAGCTTTGGCCGCAGGTACTTCCATTCAAAAACATTAAGTCTCCCCCGACTTTGTGCGATAATGCGTGCATTCATTCATTCATTCATTCATTCAGTTCAGTTCAGTTCAGTTCAGTTCAGTTCATCAGTTCAGTTCATTTCATTTCAGTTCGTTCATTCATTCATTCATTCATTCAGCCGAGCAAGCGGCGTGCACAGCCGAGGAGCGCGTGCACAACCGAGTAAATCTATGCGCGTGTACAGGCGAGGAAAATTCTGCGTGCACAGCCGAGGCTCCGCCCCCAAACTCAGAGCCCGGCCAGTCCACCAGTCCGTTTCATTTCGTTTCAGACGTAGCTGCTGGTCGGCCTCCTGGTGTCAGTTCAAAAAGCGGAATGAGTGACCAGGTCCTACCAAGTCTCTTAGGAATGAGAGATGGCCCGCGACTTCGACTTCGGACATCGTTTTCACATGGACCCTGAACACCACCCCCGGTGATGTAGCGCATTTTCCGAAGACCGGTGGCCTAGCGGCGTCCTCCGAGTGAGATATTGGGCACCTTCCGATCCTCCCAGAAATTGATGGCTTTGCGCTGGTCCCCAACTGACCAGTCCACTAAAAAGTCCGTTCTGTCCCGCACGGGTGGTCGGTCCCCAGGTCATCGCGAGGCGACCAAACGTCCGGTCACGTCCCACCCTGACTCTTTGCACATCGACCATCGTCACCGGGGATCCAATCACCATCGGCCGTTCTCCGTCGTTCACGTGCTGGCGGCCTAAGATGGCCTTGTTTGGACGTTTTTTTCGTGCAGAATTGAGGAAAAATCGTCACCCAACTCGCACCAGGCGAGTTGAGCGGATAATAACTTTGTGGTCCATGGACCACCACCGACCAGCACCACACCACCGACCACCCCTACAATGGATGATGAACCTTTCTGCATCAGAACGAGCAGAACAACCAACACCAGAAGAATGTTGAATACCAACAAATATATAGAGGGACCAAACAGTTTCCAAGTCACGTTCCTGAAGAGTTCAAAACCTAGATTTAATTTAACAACTGTCGCCAAATCAGTGGTGCGTGGTAACCCCATTGACCCTTGGAGCTTTTGACGGGGAAGACGTAGGAAAACTAAAATATTGCAGGGTGTCCTTTCTCATTCGAACTAACCGATGTATACCTGGCAATGTATACCTATGCATCCAGGTCCTGTGCATCCAGGCCACAGTTCCTCGCCCTCCAAGACCCCATTTTCGTCGCTATCTGCACGCGCAAAGGTCTCCAGCATGGCCGAGACCAACGAGGTCTTACTTTGGGCGATCTCGTGTTTCAGCATCCCTCAGTGGTGCCCGGTTCAACACAAATATATTTTTTTTCTCGGCCAAAACCAAAGTTAAAGGTCCGAGTGTCATTGAATTCCCAGGGCAGAACGGATCTGTTTGGCGGCCACGCTTCACCTATCTGTCTAAGAAAATACATATTATATAGATAATTATATACAATATATTAAGCCAGCCCCCACAAAGCCCATATGTTCGCACAAAGTGTCCAAGGTGAAGGGTTGTGTGTCAGAGGCTACAAGGCCACCTGCGATGGGTGAGTGAGCTATATGTAACCAGTTTCTGATCAGGCGCTTTCCAACAAAAGGCAAGCCCCAAAAAAATAAGTTTATCCTACCAGCCCCTTAAATGATTCAGCGTCTACCAAACCAATGATATGCACGCCACAATTCGAACGTTGCCGACCAGATTCTGTTGATTTGACCTACACAAGTGCAAACTGGAGATATGGAGAAAAAAGTTTGCCCATGTCCAGTTTGCACTTTCCCAGGTTGTTGTAGACGCGATGCCCAGCCAAGAATTGGATTCCCAAGGCTGGCGAAATCCGATCTCCCATCCCCCCGTCCGATCCCTCCAAGAGTGCTCCACGTGGCGTTTGGCTTGCTGAGCATTGCCATTAAACCTCCACAGCTCGGACGGCGGGCAGAGAGAAAACGGCAAAAACCATTGTGGATTTGGCATGAATTAGCTCACTTATGGTGTATAGTATATACAAAAATAAATATATACCCTCCAAGTCAATGACCTCGTTAAACTTGTCCATCTCAATATGAAGACACTGAACACTATTTACGTTGAACACTATTTACTTGACCCCATTAAAACCTGAATTGTGTTCATTGTCTCCTGAGAAGTGGATTTAGTTAAATATGTAAGGAAACCTGCTCCTTTTTGGTGGGCATTCTGGATGGCAAGCGGCTAAGCCACCATTAAGGGTTGCTTGTGGATGGCTAGCGGCTCAGCCAAGAACCGCAGTAGGATCACCTCTCGGAACCACTGGAGTCTTCTGCAGTTGGAGGCTCATTGTTTGTATTTTACAGCAAATTTTTGCAGGTGACCCAATGTGAGGCCTCAACATAGATGACATGGGTCCTTGACCTCATGGAGTACTGGTTTTGAATGACTGGATCCAATCAATTTAGGGCCTTCACCTGTAGGGGATGAACACACATGTGCATGCATTCATGCCTCACTTCCCTCGTGCGTTGGGATGCGGCAGGCAATAGCTCATCACTGGAAAGCCTGGAAGCCTATCGTCGAAGATGAAGGTGCACATGGCATGTTTAATCTGGGATGGACATGCAGTGGAGACAGGGTGCTTGGGCCAGGGTGTTTGATGGCAAGCGGCTAAGCCAAGAACCGTGGTGGGATGATGATCAGAAGTTTTTTTGAATAGAATTGGAAGGGAAACTCGTGGTTGTTTGGTTGGAAATCTGGATGGCAAGCGGCCAAGTGGCTAAGCCAAGAACAACATACCCGAGCCGATCTTGATGTGGCCGTTTGGCTAGATGAGCACAAAGGGAGGCCACCATTGCAAGGCAACAGTGTTTCTGCACGATCATTTGTAGGACTCGACTGGGGCGGAGGTCACGTCTGGTTTCGAAGCCATGCCGGATTCGAAGCCACGGGAGCTCCTCGTCCAGGTGCTGAAGGCGAGGCCATTTGGAAACTGAGACATGATGTTAGAGCTGCATAGAGGAACCACGACCACTGACTAGATCTTTGGAGTTGGACTTGTGTGCTCACATGGAGAACACCCACTTGAGCCTGGCTAGGACTTGTATAAGCAACGGCTGGTGGATGAGGACCTGGCCAAGAAGATGGGAATGCCAGCAACTTGACATGGGATATGGGTAAGTGAAGTGCCTAGAGTCCTAATGGTGACTTTAAGTGGAGTTGGCCACCAAGGACCAGATACTACTATGACTGGCCTTTGGATGAGATCATAGCGGAAACTCACAGAGATTGAATGGAGACATGGGGTTACCTGTCCTGTGCAGCAGAAAATCTGTCCCTACAGGTCTAAGACCTTAAGCTTACGGTACGTTGGTCTTGCCAAAACACCATTCAATGAGGGGTCAGGTTGTCAACTTTGTCAACGATCAACGATCGACTGGGATTGGTGGAGGGTCATGATAGTGGTCATGATGGACCATGTTTAAATGTCCAAAGACCCCGTAAAATTAAAGCTCATGTGTTTTGCCTATAGTATTGACCAGGTCGAGTAAAGTCAGGTCATTGACCTTCAGCCACAGGCCTAAAAAGTATACAGAGGCAACCCTCCCCTACATGTCTTGGCTTTGAGCAAGTTATAGGGACTAGAATCTCCCTGAACCTTTTGCCCCTCGGTCCGGACATCGACGATCGACTGGGATGGGTGGAGGGTCATGATAGTGGTCATGATGGACCATGGTTAAATGTCCAAAGACCCAGTAAAATTAAAGCTCATGTGTTTTACCTATAGTATTGACGAGGTCATTGACCTTCAGCCACAGGCCTAAAATATACAGAGGCAACCCTGCCCTACATGTCTTGGCTTTGTATGGTCTTCCCTATATAGGCCTGAATCCATATCCCTGGGCGCCGACATCAACGACAGATTGGGATGGGTGGAGGGTCTATTAAAATGGGACCCTGTCCAAATTCTATGGTTTAAAGTTTCGTGTACCATGTACATATGCATATTATTTGACCCAGTGAAAGGTCTTCCCATACCCCTTCGTGCGGACATCGACGATCGATTGGGATGGGTGGAGGGTCATAAGAAAAATCTATTGGCCGCCCTAGGCCCTAGGCCTATAGGGGCAAACCTGCCCCTAGGTGATTGGATCCCTACAAGTAAAAACTTTTACCTCCCTGAGTAGTGCTTTTGTATGACCAACTCCAGTCAAATGAGGTCATTGACCTCTAGGAATGTGCATCGGCTATCCATTGCAATGGAAATATGATAAACATGGGACCATTTCTTGAAAACCAAGTTTGGGCCTGCCCAGGCCCCCAAAAAAGGGAACGTAGGGGCAAACCTGCCCTACTT
>CAXAMN010008891.1:936982-956167 GCA_963970005.1 Durusdinium trenchii | reverse complement strand
GGACAACTTTTGGACGATTTTTGGTCTCGAATTAGATGGTGGAAAGGCGTGGCGAAGGAGATTGCCGGAAGCCTTGGAGGGAGGGTACGAGCATGGTGTTGAGGGCATGAACCGTTTTTGGATGGTCTTGCTTTGTGGAGGGTTCGAGCATGGTCTTGCTTTGTGGGGGCGCACGGAGCGGCGCCGGAGATGGCGCCCCAGACAGCGGGATAGAAGCGTTTCTATCGAGGTCCGAAAGCGGAAGAAAGGGCTTGCTCGAGGCTGCATAACGACCTTTTTTGAGCGATGTTAGACACGCAGATACGGCTATAGACGCCCCAGACAGCGGGATAGACGCGTTTCTAGAGGTCCGAAAGCGGAGGACAATTGTTGGATGATTTTCGGTCTTGAATTAGATGGTGGAAAGGCGTGGCGAAGGAAATCGCCGGGAGCCTTGGAGGGAGGGTACTAGACGCCGCAGACAGCGGGATAGAGGCGTGTCTTACGAAGTGTTGGGAGTCTTGGGAGGGGGAGGGAGGGTATGAGTATACGAGTATGGTATTGCGGGTACGAAGTGTTGGGAGTCTTGGGAGGGGGTTTCTGGAGCTGTGTATATAGGGCATCGAGAGAGACGGGGCATAGTAGGCTCCTCAGATGTTCGAGGAGGTGCAGGGGCAAGGCTTGCCATTGGGTTGTGTGTGTTGTTCTAGAGGTCCGAAAGCGGAAGAAGGGGTGTGCTCGAGGTTGCTTCATACTTGTTGTTTTACGGGATCCGAAAGCGACGTTAGGCCTCTAGGCCCGCACTGGGAGGACAACTTTTGGACGATTTTTGGTCTCGAATTAGATGGTGGAAAGGCGCGGCGAAGGAGATTGCCGGAAGCCTTGGAAGGGAGGGTACGAGCATGGTGTTGAGGGTATGAACCGTTTTTGGATGGTCTTGCTTTGTGGAGGGTTCGAGCATGGTCTTGCTTTGTGGGGGCGCACGGAGCGGCCCCGGAGATGGCGCCCCAGACAGCGGGATAGAAGCGTTTCTATCGAGGTCCGAAAGCGGAAGAAAGGGCTTGCTCGAGGCTGCATCACGACCGTTTTTGAGCGATGTTAGACACGCAGATACGGCTATAGACGCCCCAGACAGCGGGATAGAAGCGTTTCTAGAGGTCCGAAAGCGGAAGAAAGGGCTTGCTCGAGGCTGCTTCGCAAATTGTTGTTTTACGGGGTCCGAAAGCGACGTTAGAGAGTCTGGGAGGACAATTGTTGGATGATTTTCGGTCTCAAAGTAGATGGTGGAAAGGCGTGGCGAAGGAGATCGCCGGGAGCCTTGGAGGCCTAAAATAGGCCAACCTAGGCCCAACAGAGGCTCAACTTGGGCCCAAGATGTGCGCAACACAGACCACATGGGCTCAACTTGGCTCAACCTAGGGCCAAGATGCGCACTAGATAGCTTAACTTTGCTTAAGCTTAATCGACGTTTCGTGGGCGTTGGGCACACGCCAACAGCAAAGGCGGAACATGTGCTCCGAGATGATCTGAAAGAGGTCTTCAAGAGGACCTCACCTAGTCTCAGCCTACGGTATACATAGCCGCAAGATGACCCGACCTAGGTCTCACATATGGGAAACATAGCCCCTAGGCGGGCTCAGGTTACCTCAAGATGTGGCAACATAGGCCTCACACAGTTTCAACTGGGCCCAGACTGCCTCAAGCTGTGGCAACATAGGCCTCACACAGTCTCAAAAAGAGAGAGAGAGAGAGGGAGAGACAGAGAGAGAGAAAGAGAGACAGCGAAGACAGAGACAGAGACTACAGAGAAGACAGAGACAGAGACTACAGAGAAGACAGAGACAGAGACTACAGAGACAGAGACCGACGCAGATAGACAGAGAGAGCGGAGGGAGAGAGGAGAGAGAGAGAGAGACGGGGTGGCAGGACATGTGCAAGACGGCTCTCCCGACTTCGGCGTATACCAGGTATACGCCCGGGCGGTCAGCCCCCTTCTCGAGAAGGACGCTCCCGGGAGAGAGGTGAGAGAAAAAGAGAGTAAAAGAAAGGGATACAGAACGAGAGAGAGAGTCAGAGAGAGATACCCAGATAAAGACAGAGACAGATACAGACAAAGAAAGAAAAGGGAGAGAGAGAATGAAACAGACAAAGACTAAGCGACAGGAGAGAAAGAGTACCCATTTATGCGCTTTCAGGAGCAGCGCACGATGCCCTTACAGGTCTTCCGCCACATCCCCGAGGCTTTGCTTGGGATCTCCTAGTCTTGCCCGGATGAAGGGTCGTGACCCCGCTCAGGCTTTGTCTAACTACTCCAGTTTTTCTCTCTGAGAGCCACCAGCTCTCAGTCGGCCAGCTGCGTTTCAACTTCGGTGCGCCTATACACTTTCCTCACTCCCTCTTGCTTGCCCACGTAGGGACAGAGACAGAGACAGCTGCCGAACAAATCCGCGACGGAGACAGAAACGGAGACAGAGGCAAACCAAGAGAGGAAAGGGAAAGAACCAAGAGAGAGAAAGAGAGAGAGAGAGAGAGAAAAAAAAAGAGAGTGAAAGAAAGTGCTACAGAAACAGAGAGAGACAGAGAGAGATACCCAGACGGAGACAGAGACAAATACAGACAGAGAGACAAAAGGGAGAGAGAGAGAGAGAGAATGAAACCGACACATTTATGCGCTTTCAGGAGCAGCGCACGATGCACCCATCCCCACACACACCCAATTTACGCGGCTTTTTTGGATCTTACGGTTGAGTTCTCTGTCTCTCTCCTTCTCTCTTTTTCAGTCTTGGCGGGGCCTATATTGCGGAAAGTTTAGCCCTCTGGTGCGCATCTTCGCACTAGGTTGCACCAAGTTGGGCCCATGTGGTCTATGTTGAACACATCTTCGGCCCATGTTGAAACTATGTTACACCTATGTTGGTGAATGTTGGCCTAGGTTTGCCCAGGTTGGGCCTATGTTGGCATACATTGGCGTGCGTTAGCCCCATGTTGCCCTATGTTGGCTATCTTAGGCCTATGTTGGAGATATGTTCCGCCATTTTTGTTCACAAACATCGTCCGCGACAACTTTTTTGGCTTTGTCCTTCCCTCCAAACTGAAAACACACCCTCTCCCCGGCGCCCGGCTGTCAGGCGTAAGCCTCTTAAATCCGGGCCACGGGCCCGTGTCCTTGCCGGAGGCCTTCGGTTGGTAACCGAACGTTATATACGCTCGCGCCCCCTGCCGCCGACCCTTTTGTTGGACCGCGCGTATACCCCGTGTCGACCTCCGCCCGACCTCAGGTTAAATCCGGTCGACAGATTTATATGTATCTTGCGCAGGATGTTCAAAAAATGTTCAAAAACATCGTTTTTTTACAGTGTTTCGTGGCCTCCGGCGGATATGACTTTCGCCTAACAGGCACCGGTGGTGTCGGATGTGCGTGCCGCGCGGCCAGGCTTAATCGACATTTCGTGGGTGTTGGGGACATAAGTTGGCTCACATTTCCCCAACATAGGCCCAAGATAGCCAACATATGCCCAACATAGCCTCCAAAGTGGCTCAACATAGGGCCAACATAGGCCAACATGGTGCCAACATACGCCAACATACCTAGGCCAACATAGGCCTAACATAGGCCGACCCAGGCCCAACATAGGCTCAACTTGGGCCCAAGATGTGCCCAACATAGACCACATGGGCTCAACTTGGCCCAACCTAGGGCCAAGATGCGCACCAGATAGCTTAACTTTGCTCAATATAGGCCCCACCAAGTCTCAAAGAGAGAGAGGGAGAGAGACAGAGAGACAGAGAGACTAGGCCCCACCAAGTCTCAAGAGAGAGAGAGAGAGAGACAGAGAGACAGAGAGAGAGAGGACCCAGCCCTGCACATACCCAAACACAAATAGGCCGGCGCCCGGCTGTCAGGCGTAAGCCTCATAAATCCGGGCGCCGGCCACGCGCCCGTGTCCTCGCCGGAGGCCTTCGGTGGTAACCGAAGGTTATAGACGGTCGCGCCGGCTGCCGCCGACCCTCGTCACCAAAACGGGCGGACCCCCAGGTCACTTCCTGTCAACTGATGCCCCTGTAATTTACAGTGCATCGTGTGTGTGAGGTATAAAAAACACTGTGCTTTACAGGGTTTATTGCGCATATCGAAGCACGACGCGGGGAAAAGGGAGAAGTGCAAAAATGCTGTGTTTTTCAAGGGTGGTGTCGGTAATGCGCGCCGGGCGGACAGGCTTAATCGACATTTTGTGGGTAGAGGCCCTCCAAACGACTTACATTGCCTAACATATCCTCAACATGGGCCCAAGATAGCCAACATATCCCCAACCTATGCCCAACATAGCCTCCAAAATGGCTCAACATAGGGCCAACATAGGCCGACATAGGGGCCAACATAGGCCCAACATAGGCCAACATAGGCTCAACATGGGCTCCAGACGTGCCCAACATAGACCACATGGGCCCAACCTAGGGCCAAGATGCGCACCAGATAGCTTAACTTTGCTCAATATAGGGCCCCGTCTCCGACGCGGACCAGTTTCCGGCACCACCAGGGCCCAGTGTATGCCCCCAATAGCTTAACGTGCGCCCGACCCAGCCCTACACAGACCCAAGTGGGCCGGTGCCCGGCTGTTAGGCGTAAGCCTTTAAATATGATATATCATATGTATTATGTAACATCATAGTTATGTAAAATTATGTTGATCATGAGTTTCACGAGCTGCATCACAAGGGAAGCACTAGACACGACCATCCCTTTTCTTCAATCTGGAGCCTCATGAAACCTCAATGAACCTCGGCCAGGACAACTGACATGTTTGAGACAAATGAACTTCAATGCCCCATCCAAGAAAATACCCCGCCCCGGAGCTTTCATCCTCGGAGCTTTCGGAGCTCTCAGAGCTGTTGGGATCCTTCTTGAAGCGTTGGGGGCCTGTCGCTTCGTCGCAGTCAACCAAGAAGTCATTCCCAAGTCCCAAAAGGACGTTGATTGGGGTATCTATACGTCAGGCACTCCATGTTTGCAGGTTCGTCTACTTCCCTCTATTCTGGCCTCGACAAAGCGGTCAATTTGTAGAACCAGGGAGACTGGTGGACGATGAGTATACTGGAGTTGTCTTCCAGAAGAGGATCTTCGTTTCGACGATGTTTGATTGACGAACGCAACTTCTCCGCAGGTCTAAACAGGTACACTTCCAGCTACGAAAGCAATAGAACACGTGGGAACATGACAAAACAGGTTCAGAAACAGCATTCGGGTTGTAAAGCGATTGAGTAAGTCAAGGACATGCCAAGTCATGCCCCGCATCCAAATTATTGGAACATCACTGTTGAATCGTGTTCATCTCATATCTTATCAAATATCATTTTTGTACTTATATAGGTGCCTTGCAGATTTCCTTATTGGAGTCGCGGTACTTGTACTTGGCATGTCACAGACGCCGCTGAAACTTGCCCGAACTTGTACTACTTACAAACCACCCTTTCAAGCCACCATGCTCTGGAATGCCTGGAATGCTTGCGCCGCTTGCATGTTGTTTTCTTTTTTCCAGTGGCCTCGGAGGTCGAGGACCTCCTGGACGATCTGAACATTGGGGTCCTCGCAAAGCTCATCCAGTATCTGGCTGCAAGTCTGGGCGTCTTCTTTCACCTCAACTGGCCGTGATCGTCACCAAAGGCTTCTGCAGGACGAAAGGACGGCCCCAGCAAGGTCGATCGGACCCATAGGACGGTGTGGCCCGTGTGGCGTTTAATTGATACCGAGCTCCTGGAGACCCAGTGTTACCTAATCAAACCCAGTGTAAAGAATCACATCTACAACCGTCTATAATGAATTAGCCTAGGATATTGGCTCCAAGAGATCCTGCTTGGCACTCTCAATGTGCACATAGATGCAATCAACAAGGTTTCAATGTTGGAGTTGAGAAAGTTGAGGTGCAGTTTTCAACTCACTTCATGGGTTGGAATCGTATGTCTATGGAATTGTTCTTAATTAAGCTTGCCTCTCTTCTTCCCACCTGACTCAGCGGAAGGTCCCGATTTCTTCAACCGAGGAAGGAAGGTCGCAGAGTTCTGGGCGAAGAAAGGTCGCAAATGTTCGTGGAGGGTTTGTTTATGACCATGTCCATGTGGTCATCAGTCCTTTGGCTTACTGAAAAGATTTGAAAAGCTTGTCATCGTTCATCTGTCTAAACAATCTCTAAGCAAGTTCCACCTTCTTTGTGCCATACAGTCGATGGGCTATCGGCTTGAGGGCAAAAAGCATTGGGAACCTTATTGTCCTTTCCCCCTTCATGTCCAACTGCTTACCTTCACCTTCCGCTTGACTCGCCAGCCCAGGAGAGCCCATTGCTGAAAAGCTGAGGCACAACTGCTTGTAGAAGCCTAGAATACAGCTGGAACGGCACATCGCGTTGCAAATGTTCCTCATACGCGCAGCTACGCGCAAAACATAGCCTGCCCTCTCAAAGGTGGGTTTTTCCGTCTTGGTGTTGGGGGGTTGAAGCTTCCATGTTCGATGCTATAAGGAAAAGGTTTGCAAAAAGGTACCTCGACGGACGGTCCTTGGATGTTAGATCGTTCTTGGTCGACGACCCTTGGCCAGCAGCTAGACATAGCGAGACTCTAGTTTACAGAAAGAACCTGGAGAAGACGGACGCTTGTAAATCTGCCCATCTGCCCATCTGCCCAAGCGGAGAAGACGGACGTGGGTCAAAAGACCCATCCCCAAGGCTAGGAACAAACATGGACACAAAGCACAACAAGGAAGATCCAGCGGTTTGTTCTGATTGATATTCTTCGTTGAGGCCAATTTCATGATGCTTCGCAAGGCCATCTACTAGAATCACTAGAAAGCATGGCACTTATTTGTTTCATATGTTTGTCCATGTACTGTAAAAAACACGTTTGAGTTCGGGGCCCAGTGCCAAAACAATGTGTGGCTTTACAGGAGGTCGGTTCCACTGAGTTTCCACAAGGCGCCATGGGGTACTGATTTTACGCACCACTCCCCTCTCTAAAGGACTGTGGAGGGCCAGGGCTGGTGGCTGGTGATTCGCGAAAGTGGTCTCAAAAAGAAAAGCAGCGCAGAACAGGTCGGGGAAGCTTCGTGAAGAACCAAATGATGGCTTTGAGACAAAACTTCTCTGCAAAACCATAGTCTCCAGCTGCTCTTGAGGATAGTCCGGAATCACATCCTCAGCCATGGTCTCTCCGGTCCGACCATCAAGAGCGAAACGAGGAGGTCGGAGTTTTCACTAGGACTGGTGTCACGGTCATACGGGTTTTGGGAGGCGTTTAGTTTTTTTATGTTGACTGTGTTGGTTGTTCACCAACATGTTTACGTTCACTCACATGTGGGAGGGAGGACAGTGACGTTCGTTCGTTCGTTGGTTTGTTGAAGAAGATGATCTTTGGCACCCAGCAGCTGGATTGGCTGTGGTCGTGGATGAAGAAGTTCATCCCGCCGCAAAGCAAGAACCGATCCAAAGGATTGGTGAATCCCAGGCTGTGGAATGGAGTTTTCAGTACAAAGAGCGAAATCCTTGAAAGCTGGAAAAAGAAACGATCAGAGTACACCTCTTTTGGGGGAATGTCACAACACGAAATCTGCATTTCGTGTGGGCCTGCTCATTTCGGGTCACCAGGGGGCCGAAAGGACGTGAAAACCGTGAAAACGCCCAGGTTCCGCTGGTCTTTTGGCTGCCTTTGGGGCGCCAAAAGTCGTGCCACACTGACAGTCGGACAAGCTTCGGGGTTGCATTTGACCATCTGATACCCGTATCATCTCTGATACTATCTGCGGATGCGGGGGTTTCTCCCCCCCCTGAAGTCCCCTCTTTTTCATAGATCTCATAGGATCCCCATTTGGAGCTCTGGACACGGCGTCTGAAGCGAACCACCCGTGAAACTGGGGTGGTTCATGCACCATCAGCATGTGCAGAGCATGCGCGGAGCATGGGCGTTCGGTGGCATTGCAGGTTCCTATTACTATGAACCTGCTCAAATCATTCACTAACTCTGCAGGTTCATAGGATTTCATAGGACCTGAACAGCACTAAAACGCGTCAGTCGGGTAGGAACTGTGTCATCTACCTACAATAATGCAATGGTCAAGTAGGTCTTGCATGAAGAGGAATGCATATATAAATGTTCTAAAACTTTGGCGTGTAGCACCGACCAATCCCTATCTGCATGGCTCAAACATTGGTTGGTTGGGAAATTTCTGCCAATTGATTCTAAGTTTGAGGCATCCAGTTCCCTCAACCCCGCGAAAAAACGAGACCGCTCCGACTTCACCCCACGAGACGGTCTCACCAATCGCTTCGTGGACTTGTGAAAAGCCCAGCATCCCACAAATGAGAAAAGCCCAGCAAAAAGACTTCAGCCTCCACGGGTTGCTTCAAGTTCACTCCCCACGCGTCGTTCTGTCGTTCGGTCGTTCGACGGGGACAGCGTGTTGTTTAAGCGACAGGGTCTCAATGGCGAAACATGTTGTCGGATCCTTGGGATGTAGAGGTTTGCGGTAGATCTGTTGGGATTTCATGGATTCGAGGAAAGGTACCATCGATTCAGTTTGCTACAAATTGGGTTGATGCCAAGGACAAACACCTACACCTCATCAAAGTGTACGTAGTTGTCCTGGAGGGTTGCTGGACTCAGCATAGACACAAAAGAAACAAGAATACCGATACCCAAGCCCAAGGCGAGCCAATAGGTTCTTTGAGCATTAACATTATAGTCGTAAAGGGTGATGAAGTAGGCTCATGTTGGCAGCTCCCCATGTTGGCGTTGGGACACTCACTTTTTGTGGGAAAACTCCTCCATTCTCCCTGTCGGCCTCGCCTCCTTGGGATCCAAAATGCCCGACTTATCTCGGTCAGCCACCTCGGTCTCGCATGGAGGTCCCACCCCTGAAGACCCCGTTTCTCCTGCCAATGGTCGGGGTTCACCCAAAGCCGAAGCTACTCTTAACTAAGCAAACCACAAGAAATTCACATGCATGTGAATGTAAACTATTGTATAGTTTGTCGGTCTCCTTTAGCCGAACCCAGATGTTTATATGCACAAGAGGGAACCACCAACTCAGAAGAAGTGCTAACTGTACCTTCTCAGAGTTCTGTGTGTCGCATGGGTTTGGTGGTGAGCTCTTCTGCCAATTAAGTGGAGGGCTTTGTTCTCATCACCCAAGCAACGAACTGAGTGATACAATACGAAGACCATCCTAAACAGTCACCGCAGACCAGAAGAAACAGAGTCGCAAAGCTCTCTCGACCACATCGAATGAGTGAAGCACCAACGCACGCTGGACGCCCTCACCAGGTGAGTGCCACATGCGAAAAGCCACCAAACTGCTGCCATAGGCACGAAGAAGAGGCCAATCGAGGACGAAACGGCCTGCACCCTCCCTTGATGTTGCAGGGCAACCAACAAATCGTGGGTCGCCTCTGCATCATTGTTCAGTTGGCCCTTCACCTTGTCTAAAGAGTTGGAGATGTGACTGAGCTCCTTGATTTGCCTCGGTGAGATCCAGCCAATCAAGAATGACGATGCAAAGAAACAGGTGGAAAGTCCGTGCCAGTTTGTCCCTGGACTTGCTGGGTCAAAGTCAGCACTCGAGGCACCAAACATATCATGCTGAGATTGCCCAGGTTTCAGGACTTCAGGGCTTTAGATGTTAAGGTGGCTTTTCTGCAATCCATGATCTATCAGTATATTTATAAGTGTGTTTCTTTGCTGCCGTCTTCGGAGCAAACTCGTCTACACCGTCGACATGCCATGAAATCCAGATCTTGGACGACACTCTGACGAACGTGGAAACCATGGTCGCACAGAAGACCATAGTTGACGAACATGGGTGCTTCCCTCCACTTCCATCGCTGGGCCTGCTCAGCTCGGCTAGCGCACACAGCAAGTCAGACGATACACGGTGTAGCAAAACAAAAATCTGCCGTTTGCAATGTGAGAGTCATCTGTATGCGGTTTGCTGATACGATTCCTGGGTGTAGATACTATTGGGTGAATACTATACCAATGGAGTTCCTGAAAATTCTCACTCTACGGTGTTGTTTTTCTTCCCGAAGCACTGCTTCCCCTACTGGTATGTGGTATGATGTGGTATGTGGTATATCTCTTTGTTCGAGCACCCAACTTCCCATCGCGGTCTACACGACTCGGCCGAGCAGTGCCGACCATCGGGGCGACGCTTCGAGAGGCTGGCCGGTTGGCTCTCCTTTTTGCTGGCGATCCGTGGTAGCGTAGTATGGCTTCTTGCTACTAGTAGTAATGTCAGGAGCTACTACTAGCGTCCTTGCTCCTAGTAGCGATGTCCTTTTTACTTGTTGCTACTAGCGTCCTTGTTCATCCGGGCGACGTTTCAAGCTTGCCGTTGCTCTCCTGTAGCCGGCGATTTTGAAAACCCAGCAGCGCCACGGAATCGCGGAGGTGCTTCAGGAAGCAAGGGTCCGAGCCCACGGTCACCGCTGTGCCGAAGGCTGTGAAACAGAGGAGGAAGCTGTTCCTGCAGTTGCGACAAATGGGGTGTCTCATGTGTAGTACATGTCATTTGTGTCCATGAAAACACCTAATGAAAAGATGGTGCTTTCTGTGGAGTGTGTGGGATGCACACTGAGGCTTGCAGGACCGAGGCTGTGGAAAAGGCCGACCGTTGTCGACGACTGTGGATGATCGAGTCCATGTGTGAACACTTGGCCAAATGTCTGCACTCCAATGTCTTATCTTCATTTATCTTGCCTTTTTTGGGCCGAACAGTTCGGCTTTTCTTCGAAACCCGGCCCAAGCGAACCGGTGTCCACCGCCCATTCGTCCAGGTGTCCAAGAGAGCAGCCGGTCATGGGCAATGATGCCTAGCAGGCCGAAGACGAAGCCGATCAAGGCCAGAAGCATCAATCCGAAGGCCACGTTCTGCATGTTTTGCAACACACCTCACATGTGGTGCGCATGACGCACAAGTGGACCAGGTTTTTATATTGGAGCGCATGTGAGAACAACGCTTCTGCATAACATGTAATTATGAGAATAGGGTGACTGTTCTGGCGGAAGAAGTGTTCTCTCCTCCAGAAAGTCTTTGGGAAATTTCTCCACGCGCACAAGTACCAGTATCCCAGCAGATCCAGTCCAAGAAGGAGGTGCACTCCGATACATGAAATCTAGATCAATCTAGCCTGTCAGCCATCCTCCAAACGACTGTCACCCATGGACGGCGCCGTTCGTGCACTGGAGTCTGATCCGATGGTGGGACACCGCAGGAAGGAGAGGGTCCAAGTGCGAAGTATTTGACTGATCCGTCTTTTAGGTATGCAGCACCTAAGATGCAGTTCATTCACAAGACCTTTTGCAGCACTTGGGGTACGGAAATCAGGGCACTTTATGAATGTTCATGGAAAGGAAAACCCAGGGTAACCTCTGAACTGCTCACAGGTTTAGTAAGGTAGCAAAACATGTAGCAACTGCCGAGCTTTGATCCACCTTGTCAAACAAGTGTCTAAACAGAGCACCAAAGGAACCAAATTTCAGGAAGAATGTGCACACCTTACTTTGAAGGCAAAAGCTGCCAAGTCTCTTGCAGTGTCTGTCGAAAAGAATGTCGTCCCTGAGAAAAACGTGTGGCACAGATTATAGATTGCATTAGATTGCTGGTTCTCCTGGACTTGGTGCATCTGATTTTGCATTTGTTCTCGTTATTCTCGTCTCAACTGGGGTCCTGAGATGGACTCCCCTGCCGGATTCCCGGAATCTGTGGGATTTCCTCGACCCAACTGCTTGATCTTCATCGAACGGCCCAAGGGTTTGGAATGGTTTAAATCTAGAAAAAAAATAATGTGGGAGCGCTTAATCTCCCCCCACCCTCAGGCAGGTGGAGCTTCCTTGAAGAAGCGTGAGTTGTCTTGCGTCCTAGCTAGGAGCGAACTAGTCACCCTTACTTAATTGAGTAGGCGCCTACTTGATTAAAGCTTAATTAAGTAAGGGCGGGCTTTGAACAAATCAGTTCACTACCACCGGTGCTGGCGGGGGACTCCCGCCTTACAACCGTGACTCCCCATGACTCGGAGTTCGGCGATCCCAGGGTCTTCCACGAGAGGGTACAATGACGATCACTTTTCTGAGGGTACAATGAGAGGATACATGAGAGGGTACTGTTCTTTTCTTTATCCAGAAGTTTATGACTTTGCAATGTTTTTGGCCTCTGACCGGTTGTTTGGGCTGGAGAACTCTGCCTGCCTGCCGCACGGTGGGTCGCAATTCTCGCCGAGTTCGACTCGGGCCCGACTCGGCGCCCAGGGACATCGGGCCGAGGGCTCTTCCAAGACAAAGCCCACGCGTTTCAAGCGCGCTTTCCTGAAACGGCCGTGCAGCGGCCGACGCTACGAGTTCGGGGCTCCTGGCCGGATGCTGCGAACGGAGCACCGACGCTACTATATAGGGGCTGGCATCGCTACTAGGAGCAAGGACGCTACTAGTAACTGAAGCATGTGCAGCGACGATCCAGACGATCCAGGCCATCCGGGGTGCTTGGTGCAGTTGAGAGGTCGGAGCTGCTCGACGACAAGAGGCGCCCCATGCACGTTCTCACTTTGAGTGTAAGAGATGTGGGCTATTGGTGACAAGGGGCAATGAGGAGGCAAGGTGGGGGAGGAAAACATAGGAAAACCATGTCGCATCTCATTGCATCAGTGTGCACCTTGCCTTCATCATTGCATTCACAATGCAAAAAATACATTTCAAACACAGAGGAAGTTCCCCCAACATCTGGACTCCTGATGCGAATCCCAAAGACTCTTGTTGGATGTCTTCTGACCAGCTCCCATCTAAATCCACTTTCATATCTATAATCTATAGGGAAAATCACTGGTCGGAGACCTGTGTCCGGAGAAAGAATGATTACCAAAACGGGATCCGAAAGCATCCATCCATCCATCCATGATCTGACTCGCGCTCTCATCCATGTGTCGTCTGCTCTTTCCATCCACTTTCCAAGTCTTCCTCCTCGCTGCTCTCACCGCTGCTCGAGTCCGCCGGCGCCATCAGCGCCCGTCGGCGACTTCGCGGGCGACCGGGGGGTCGAACCGGGTCCGGGTCGCTCGTTAGCTGGCTCCCTTGCTCTGCAATCATGGAAACTGTGGAGTGAAAACCCCCTGTTAGTAGAGGAAGGCAGTCTTCCACAAGGGGCCATTGTCCACTTCCATGATGACTTTCAGTGTAATCACAGATGGATACTCGCAGAAGCTAAATGAGAGCTCCTTATGTATGGGAGCCATGAAAAAAAACCTTTGGGAAGACCAGACCGGCCTTCGGAAGAGGTGCCTAAGAGGTGGCGTTTGCAACGACGCCCCTTTCGTGCTCGTCCTTAGCGGGAAGTGGGAAATAGAGGCCAAGAGGTTGTTGGAGGGGTTCTAAACGAAGAAAGACTGTATACATACCTGTATTTCCGATGTTCTATTCATTTCTATGTGTTGAAAGTACATGTGCATCTGGAGCACTTGAACAAATGGACACATCGGCTCCACCAGCCCGATGAAACGGGTCCATTCTCCGTTCGATGGAGAAAAGCTTCAATTGAACCCAAGGTCAGACCAATTAGTAGCTCCTGGCCTTACTAGTAAGTAGCAAATAGCCACTGGTAGCTTCTTGCTACTTACTAGTAATGCCCTTGTTACGTTCGTAGCCATGCACTTGTTACACTCCCGGACTCCCAGCCTCTAAGCTCTCTTAAGCCAGGCAGAGCAAACTGCGGCAGACGACGTTCCGTTGAGTTACTTACTCCTTTGAAGGACCCGAAACCCATGGATTCATGGCATCTGTCATATTTTTGGGATTCATACTTATATGAGCGCTCATATATATATATATATATATCCTAGAGAGAGAGAGAGAATTATATATATTAATAATATATATATATATATATTGGCCTGTAGCTACTGACAAAGCTCTGAAGTCCAACCATCTGTGAAGTGTCTAGTGTCTACCCAGCACAGATTCTGCACTGCTGACCACGATGAGCGTGACCCGACCCCGGGTGACGAAGGATACGATACGGAGGTTCTGTGGGCCCGACTGCATGAAGCCGTTGCTGGGCGTCATGTTCCTGGCTCCAACCAACGATCCGGTGGGCAAAAGGCCAACACTGTCAGTTTCCCGATTTAAACAAGTTGCTCGATGTGGCGCGGTGGTTCTCATGTGAGTCAACCGTATGCATTGGAAGGGGCACTTCCAAAGGTCGGGAACAAAGAGGTGGCTTTGAATGGCTACCGTATGTGCAGAAAGTATAGGACCGGGATCGTACATTCCAGGTGTGCATGTCATGCGAACCAAAGGTTAAATTCTGTACTGAAATACTTCAACCAAGAGAATCCTCCCCTCAGCAAAAAATAGCATCAAAACAGAAATATGCACACATCACAGAAATCTGCGAGCCAGGCAAGTCACAAAGAATATACAGTAACCGGAACACGACACAAACATGTTCGAAACCTTGTGTCAGTCATAGCTCTCTTTCCCGCTCGAAGATACCCCTTCTACCCCAGGGACCCACCCCACACTACCGGCTTGGAAACACACCTTCTACCGGTCATGGAAGCAAAGAATGGTTTCTAGATGCTTCTAGGAGCAGAAGTTGTCCCTCTGCTTGCAAAGGCTCCGGCTTTTCCACCTCTATGACTGGTGGCGGGAGAGAGTCTGTCCACCTCATCCACCTCATCCACCAAGCCGGTCTGCCCAAGCCGGTCTGCCAAGTGTCTGTCCAAACTCATCCATCCCGGTGGGGCCATCCGTGGTGCCCGCCGCGAAGGAGGTGCCCAAGCAGGGCTCGCAGGTTTGCACCTGAGAGTCGTTCCGAAAAGATGGAGAGGTGGGGGGAATGGGATGCGAGAAAGGAGACCTATGGGCCTATTGAACCTTTTTATCGACGCATGTTCTATCTACAAAGCTGTTAGGAATGGGAAGGTTCACCCACACGTAGGAGTTGTTCCTCTTTCTTGAGGGAGAGGATCTGTTTGAGAGTTTCTGAGTTGCATTTGGAAGTGAAATACTGGCTGGCATTCGTTCGTTCCACTTGTGCATTTCCTCATTCTCAGGAGGAAGATCACCATTGGATGATGGCTAGCCCCACGCACGAAAGATATCGAAAGATCCTGTTCATTGAGGACGTCCCCATGGGCTCCGTTCCCGGGGGCCCTTCCCCAATGTATGGAAACCAATCTTTTTGGTCCTTTGGCTTTGAATTGGAAGCTTGAGGATGAACAAACACCGCAAAAACTGAGTGACTCTGTTCAGTCCCCGAGGCGGCACAACAGGCGCCAGCAACTA
This sequence comes from Durusdinium trenchii, assembly GCA_963970005.1. Classification (NCBI taxonomy): domain Eukaryota; class Dinophyceae; order Suessiales; family Symbiodiniaceae; genus Durusdinium; species Durusdinium trenchii. The sequence continues at coordinate 940,876 of CAXAMN010008891.1, read as the reverse complement.
GCAAATCCTACAAACATCACCCAACACAGAAAAAGAGGAAGGCTCAACGCAGAAACGCGATGAAACAAGCATCCTCGTGAGGTGATGGCCAAAGCGTCATAGCCACCAAACACACACACACACCAAACAAGGGAAGTGCACACATGATCGAGACCAAGCCATCCATGTTCATACTCGCCATAGAATCTGTCAGTTCCCGTTCTCCTAAAGTCTAAAGCAATGTTCTTCATCCTAATCCGGTGAGTTGGAGCAGGGTTTCCGGACAAATCATAAATCATAGTAACAAATGCATCGCTACTTACTAGTAACAAGTGCATTACTAGTAAGTAGCAAGAAGCTACTAGTAGCTATTTGCTACTAGTAGTAGTGCACTTGTTACTAGTAGCGATGCACTTAATATGATAAATCCAACCGTCTTTTCAAACAGGCTCAATCGAGCCACTGGCCCCGTGTGTAAAAACGGGCTCCACGGGGCTACATCGATTCATCTTGGCTTCATTGGCTTCATAATCGATTCAATAACCTCAGAGTTCACCTGATCGAAGCGAACTACCACGATGTCGTCTCTTTCCCAACGAAGGTGCCCAAGTTCCATTGCCATCACGGTCTACCCAGTACTTCGACAAGTCCTGAGTCCGAAATCGACAAGTCTTGGCTGCGACTCAAAGAGTGCCTAAAAATGCTGAATGGCTTGGATGAGACATCCCCTCGAGGTGGTCATTTCTTCGTTCTCTTTGTGTGATAATATATAATATATATATATACCCTAGCCGCCCTAGCCTTCAAAGACCATTCAAATCATGGTTGACCTGATCTTGTATTTGAAAATCCTCACATGTATAACAATGGTTAACCATAGTCTCTCCCTTGTGGTCGTGTCTCGCGTCTCACGGACCCTTCCACCATTTCTTTTGTGGGGGTTGCCAGAGATGGTCAATAGCAAAAGGTCCGGTGTCAACTGTTTTTGGGGTGTGATTGTTCAACACTATCCCATGGGAAATCACATGTTCATTGTATCATGATGCTCCTCATTTGAGGGTGGTACCATGATTCCGCTTTTACACGAATGGTTTCACCAATTAAACGTCCTCTCGTCCTCTTCCGGCCAGGGATCGAACACCTCTTGGCAAAAAAGCGCCAGGGGTCGATTTAGATCACGGTGGGTGTTGCTATAGAGGTCAATTTGGTAGAGACCGTGACAACACGGTACAGGGTTCGGTGGAGGGTCGGTCATTGTTTCTTGAGGTTGTAATACAGGTGTGTATACTAGAGGTCAATTTCGGTTGTTGGAATTGCAGGGTGTATATATCATATCAGTGAAATGTACGCAGAACCTTCGAACACGTTACAACCGAGCAGGGTGGCTGATCATGACTGATGCCTCTGATCTCGGCTCAAAATCATCCTGACTAACCATGGTCACTGAACAATACAAGCACACCTATATATATATATATCAAACTCTAAAGGCTCCGGCTAGACATCTTCATTATCTTGGATGGTCGAGTCTTCTGTCCGGACCACCACCAAACAAGCACCAAAAACATACACATGTCAAAACACGTGTAAAACACACCACAGGTGACCGGAGGCGTTTCGTTCGTTGTTGTCGCGCCCAGGCGTCCGCGAAGCGAAGCACGTGATCCACGCCGGTCCCTGCGGGAAAAAAGAAAGTGGATGGTGGGTCATGGTGGATCTGAAAACACCGATTCACTGGTCCGAGCCAGGATGAGCCAGGTATCTCATGACATCTTGATGATCTTGGATGAGCCAGGTAGCTTCATAAGGAGATCTCATGATCTCAAGGAGTCTTAGATGTTACATGCAGCCTTGCAAAGTCATGGACATGAGATCGGCTGCATCGTTGGAATGGATCGACGACTATAGCTGGACGAGCTGTAGCCTGCAGATATCCTTTTTCTTGTTGGTTGTTGGCCGAAAAAGCATCTCCTGAATATGGGAGGGGGGGATGCCCTTCAGCTAACACAAATACGGGCACCCCGATAATAGCTCCTGAATGCAATTGATAGTTAAAAGCACTTCATACAATATCCCCTTACTTCATCACTAAAAGTCCCGGAGTTCTTGGACTTCGACATCCAAACAGCCGCATCGATGGATGCTTCCCTCGCCGGCCGCCGATCTTCCTCGTCCCGTTGGGTGGTCGCGGATCCGCCCAAAGGCACTTCCCATCGGCTCGGCCGCCTACGGGGGTGGTGGTCCGGTTGAAGATGGTCTTGGCGGCGGTCTTCTGGCGGCTGCCCAGAATCTTCATGGACTCGTACTTATCCTCAGGGTGACGAGGCACGCATGGGACTCCAAGCATGGCTGTTGAAAGGAGAAAGTGGTGTTGATTTAGATCTTGTTTGACTGGGCTGCCTTCCAGAAATGGAGCTAGCAGTCATCCAACACGGTCTATGATGATTCTTGTGAAATCGCATTCTTTCATATTGATTGAATGGGAGGTGAGCATCAACTTCCCTGCACTCTCCAGCTCTCCGGCTATCCCATCCCAAGCTAAGAGACCTCAACAAGATTCAATAATAAGCTACCCAGTACCTGGTCCATCCTGGTCCCTAGGACCAACCCGCCGAAGCTGCGGCCCCAAAAAAAACCTGCGAGAAGAGGAAAGGGCCGGAAAAAATCTGAGAGCGCCCGGGTGCCTCGCCATGGTAAGGGAAAACCCCCTGTCTAAATGTAAAATACTCTCTATACATATATGTACTGCATTAATGACTATATAACTTGAAGCTTTGAACCATGCATCTTCCATGTTGCACCACAAACAGAGGACATCGTGGACAAAATACCTCATGGATCTCAATGAAATATATATAGATGGTTTGACCCAGCCTGGCTGGCTGTTGGTCAGACCTTCTTGGTGTCCAAATGCAAAATGACTGAGGAATCCAAAGAATTGACATATTGACCTTCACCCCACAAGCCCTGGGAAAAAATGTAAAAACGGAACCATCCAGCAAAATCGATGAAATGCTCTCATTGGCCGACATGAAGAACTGAAGAGCACCTGATTAGACTCTTTAACTGATCAACCAAAGGTTTGACTTGAGACCAGGAACTTCCAAGTAAGTTCGCGTCATCCAAAGGGCTGGGATCTGGGTGATTTTAGGGCCAACCGGCTCTATCCCTCCAGCATCACGATTCCCAAAGGGCCCGAGGGGTCCTGCAAAACCAAGTTGCTCGGCCCGGACCTTGACCCAAACACAGGGAGTTCTTGTGCTGCCCATTCGACCAACAAACCTGGGAAAAAAAGGAAAAGGATCTGTTGGAGGAAAGGAAAAGGCTATCAACATGTGAGTGTCGGACAATATTACTTATTACTCGCAAAGGACGTATATAATTTGGGTGGGCCTCTATCGGTTTTCAGGTTTTGGCATATCTTTACATGTATTTTGGTGGTACCCTATCGGTCTCAGGTTTTCTTATACCTACAACTCTTTGGGGTATCAGTTTTTGGTAAGGCATCACCCATGCTAGAGGGTATCGGTTTTGGGTGGGCCCTTATCGGTTTTGCAGTCAAATCACTTTTTCCCCAAAAGCCATGCTATGGGGTCTTGCAAAACTAGTAGGCGGACGGGCGCCGTCGGGTCACCGTCAGAGCTGGTGGGCGGATGGTGTCCCGGTCATGTTTTGATGGCGTCCGGGTCATGTGATGCTGGTGTCCCGGCCATGTTTTGATGGTGTCCCGATCATGTTTTGATTGTGACCCAGTCATGTTGTGATGGTGTCCCGGTCCTGTTTTGATGGTGTCCCGGTCATGTTTTGATGGTGTCCCGGTCATGTTGTGATGGTGTCCCGGTCATGTTTTGATGGTGTCCCGGTCATGTGATGGTGTCCCGGTCATGTTGTGATGGTGTCCCGGTCATGTTTTGA
>CAXAMN010008891.1:910744-936882 GCA_963970005.1 Durusdinium trenchii | reverse complement strand
CCGGTCCTGTTTTGATGGTGTCCCGGTCATGTTTTGATGGTGTCCCGATCATGTTTTGATGGTGTCCCGGTCATGTTGTGATGGTGTCCCGGTCATGTTTTGATGGTGTCCCGATCATGTGATGGTGGCGCGGTCATGTTGTGATGGTGTCCCGGTCATGTTTTGATGGTGTCCCGGTCGTGTTGTGACGGTGTCCCGGTCATGTTTTGATGGTGTCCCGATCATGTGATGGTGGCGCGGTCATGTTGTGATGGTGTCCCGATCATGTTTTGATTGTGTCCCAGTCATGTTGTGACGGTGTCTCGGTCATGTTTTGATGGTGCCCTGGTCATTTTGTGATGGTGTCCCGGTTCTGTGATGATGGTGTCCAAGGAAGAGATGGTCGATGTGTTGAAAACAGCAGCTGTTTCTAGCTTTTTTTTTGTTCCGGTTTGTATCTTGCTATTGGGGTCTTCAGCTGGGCTAATTAAAAAAACATTGTCCAGCCGAAGACAACTGCTGACTCACAGTAATTCTGTCGGGTACTCATGTCATGTGTCTACAGTCAGAGAGTTTTCATGCGTCTCCATGAAGAGGTGTGGCGAACACCAAGAGCATGAAAATCCAATTGCTCAGCTTGGAAGACTGGACATCCGAACCGGTTAGGGCCGTCTGAAGGACTTTTCTTTTGAGCCACATCCTTTCAAATACATATAATAAGATCTTCCATAGACCTCTTCTTAGAACCTTCTCATTCAATCTAGACTCCACTAGAACCCCACCTGAAAAATGCTCGTCTCACGGTAAAAAAGGACTGCACAATTTGCAAAGACGTCCTCATCTGCGGGTCTCTGAAAGGTTATTCTGGTTTGCGCTGAGGAGCTCTAAATGTCTGGCGGCCAGCCACTCTTTGACCCACCGCTGGTTTATGTTACAGTGTTTCAAGCTTCTAGCTTTTGGGGTTCATTCTCTGGTTCTCCACACCTGCCATCTCACCTTCCTCAGTCTGGCGGCAGACCACTGGTTGTCGCACTTCTCTCCCGAGTTGGTGCACCAAGCACCCAGCAAGTTCGGGGAGATATCCTTGCCACCGGTGCCGTCGAGCACCGACCACGGGCCGCCGACCGCCAAAGGCACCTCTGGAGTGCCATACTTGGTGTATGACTGATATAGCTGCATCAAGAGTCTTTTTCCCTTGGAATCCTTTGCTGGTCTTGGCAATTCTGAGTGGCCGTAGCTCAAGCTAATCAGACCAGGGTGCTTTGTGGTCAGCCAAAACGTCATTCCCATTCCCACAAATAAATAGCCAAAAGGGTAGTTGTGTCAACGGAAACAGACTCTGTTCAGCAGGCGAAAATAGAATAAATTCCTCACAGGGCCATTATCAGTGTCTTGTTGATATCCAAGAAAAGTACCCTCTCAAAGCATGGATGCTCTGTCTGCGGATTGGGTTCTCAACAACATTCTAGTGTAAGTCAAGAGCGAAACTTCGCAGTTCATCTACCCTCCTCATTTGGCCAATGCAACAAGTTCCAACCCTTGGGGCTGCGGAAGAAGTAGTACAGCACCGAAAGAAACAGCTCTCATGTTCAGACGGGATAAATGTTTCTACAATTTACAGTAACAAAATATAACAATATGATTTATAGAATGCAATAATATATGTATTATAATGTAGTATAGTTATGTATTTTTAGTTTATACTTATAGTTATATAGTGCTAGTGTCACTCTAGGCAATGGAAAATTGTGTCGCCTTGCTACCCTCTCCAGGCGGATCCACATTTTCGAGCGCCGAGAAGCCCCGGAGACGCCTTGTGCAAAGGCCGCCACAAACGGGCCTGAGAAGCCACCCGTGACACTGGAAGAGGAGAAGATATGGCTTTGGGCCATTTGGGCCAAAGGAGAGTGAATTGGTAAGCTTCACATGCCCCCATGCCAAGGTTGGGATGAAGCCTCTTGTGACTCTTGTCAAAGGCTCTTTAGAGATGATTCGAGGTGTCCATGAACCACCCCTTACAGATCTCTTGTATTTGTGTCGGATATTTCATCTGCGACTGAGATGCTTCCTTCGCTTTTCGCTGTCTGTTTGGGGGGTGTGAAGCCCAAGCGGGCTGTCTTCACAGGGCCGGTGCTGTGCAGCCAACCAACCAACCTCCAAGTCCTAAAGCTCCACACTTGGCGCCGAACATGGCGCCGGAACTGACACATCGGCATATCGGCAGGTATTGAAGGCCCACTTTCCAAAGATGAGACCCACCCGACAGGAATGCATTCTTTAGATGTAAAACACTTGCATTCTTGGGACGTGGATGAATTCATTTCTATGGGCCAAAAGACAGATCGAACATGGAAGGTCCGTCATTTGCCGCTGACATCCGCAGCTCCTTCATCCAACCAAAGTGGCATGACATCTGCTGTCAGCTGTCACAACCCAGCGTCCGCCCCAGAAAACCATCCTGAGCTTCCAAACCACGCCCGGCACGTTGGACCCAACTGGGTCCATTCATGTCTTGCTCAAAGGCATAGGACGCATAGCCTGTCAAGAGTTCACCACAGCATTAAACCGATGCGAAAACGATGTCTTGAGCAAAATCCGATGCAACAACACCAAAGCGTTAAACAATGTTGAACATGTCTCATGCGACTGATGGTGCCCATCAAAGGTACCCAACACTATTCTGGCACAAAACCGCCAGTAAACTCGTTGGTACATCTTGCAACGAAGTGCTACAGTAGCTTGCCTACGATCAAGGCCTCTGGGCGAAAAAAAATATATAGAGAGAGAGACATCATAAATATATACAATTATACAAAATTTTACCGTATATGACATCTCATCTCACGGAGTTGAACTAGCTCAGCTTGTCTCACTGATCGGACCGCTTCTTCCAATGGCCTTTGTTGTCACCGGAGATCAGGTTGTAATCACCTTACCGCGTCTCGTCTCGGCCGCGTCGGTGCGACGGAGATCGGTTCGATCACCGAAACCCTCATCGATCGGTATCAAACTGGACTCCCCCGACTTCAACATCGAACCGATGCTGGGACGGAACCTGCCACATCACCTGTGCCGAGGATGCGAGGACTGAACCACCTTTTTGGTCATCCACTCCCGACTGCACCGGCGGGAAGAAACACGACTGCAACGACTGAACCACCTGGTCATGATGGCTCTCGGTGGATGGAGCCAAGTGTGTCTCCACAAAGACTCCGTGGCCCCACAATATACCCTTGGTCAAACTTTGGTACAAAACACCAATAACTGGGGATCTTCATGGATCTTCAATATCTTGAACATGGCAACCATCAGGTTCAATCTATTTCATGTCTTCGGGCACAACCCGAAGCCAATCATTTTTTGCAACGCCTGTAAAGGCTATCGGTCGAACTGCAGGTCAATGTTGTTGCTGGCAAGGCAATGAGAAAAACATCTTGCAGCACAGCTCAGAAGGACCGTTCAACCCCATTCATCCATCTTCATCCCATTCCCACCGTCGTGGGAACTCTAATGCGCTTCCCTTCGGGTCCCCGTCACGTTGCGACCACGCTGGTGCGACCAACGTTGCTGGTCGTGAAGACAATCCATGAATATCGATTCGATCCAAACATCGCTGGTGTAGTCCTTCTATAGTGAATCCTTATGTCCTAGTTATTATACACATATATATAGTATACATATAGTGTATCTAGTGTGTGTATATATATATTATATACATGTTGAATATTATAGTGTATATATATACTATATATGCCGCAATATAGTACGCAACAAATTTGCTCCACCACAGAAATGCTCCGAGCCGCTGTTGAGCGAGGTGGGATGCACCCCGAACCAATTCACCATGCCCATCGGTTTGCCTGGAAGGACAGAAGTCTGGTTTCGATCACTGAGTGACTGGGTTTCAAACGATGTGTCTCACACCACAAATGCCGTCCAAAGCGTGTTTTGTGGCGCCGGCTCTGCGTCTTTTCAGGTTCCAGAGAGGACACTCCTCTCCACACGGGATGACGTCGCCCCAGGTCTGGACCCCACCTCCACCCAAGCACCCAACCCAGCAGCACCCTGGCCGCTTCTCCTGAAGGTCCCTGTGTCTGGCACGGCCGCTGTTGCACACGCGCACCACGCGCTTCTGTGCCTGTCTCGGCGTTGACAATCTTCAAGAGGTCCATGTTGCGATCCTGAACAAATATCTGAGTCTCTCGCAAATAGGAGGTTCACGCATGTTCACACCAAACACCTGGGCCTGTAGTTATAAAACTGTATGATAGTGTATACGGTGCGTGTATAATACACATTATGATGACTATACTGGTTTTGAAAAAGACTAGGGGTGCGTGTCATGTACAGTCTATGAGCACAATGGCATCGGAAGGAAGAAACTGGGCAGGACTTGGGAGAAAGGATGAATTTAAGATACAAGCGGTGCAATTAAAGGCTGAATAACCAAACACAAATTACAAAGCTTGAAAAACATACCAAAAGAAACACCAAAAAGGTTGAGAGAAGTCGGAGTGAAACAAATGCAAACCTACAAGAACTACAAATCGGAAGCTGTTGGACCTCCTATAATCGTACAAAAGTGGCCGTCTGCCACTGTTCTGGAGCGTCCTTAAAAGGCTGAACCTTCTCATACAAATGTAAGAACATCAAGCACTGAGGCCCCAGGCAGCATTGTCCTCCCCAAAGAACTTGCGGCCTTAATGCGTCCGTAGCGCACATGCAGCTCACTTCGAGCAATGAAAGGCTTGCATGCCATTGCATCACACCAGCAGCTAGCAGTGGCATGCTATTGCGGGTTCCCTTCCGTCAGATTCAGTTACACTGCATCCCAGGCGCGTTCCACCTCAGGGTTATGCATGAAGCTGCTGGGGCTGCGCTGGCGGTTGGCACAGTTCGGCATGGGGCAGTTTGGCACCGTGCTATTGTCCACCATGCCGTTGCCGAAAAAGACCTCAGTGTGGCTGGTTGGTTTACTGGCAGGAGGTTTTTCCTCGTGGAGTAGACAGCTAAAACATGCTAAACCCTATCCATCCTGCAAACCCAACGCAGCGGACAAAGGGCCCACAAATGATTCATCTGTGACTGGGAACCCACAGAGGCGCGCTTGGTGCTTAGTTGTCATCAATCCGCCGACCTCCGGATCGCTCGATTGAAAGCTGTCTTGATTGTTGCAGACCACTGGGGGTTGGGGCAGATCCAATGTCATCCAAACATCTTCAGTAGCACTCCTGAACCAGCTTTGCAGCAAGTCACATTGGCTGGCTTGATGTTGTGATGCGCCAACCACACTGCCTAGACGGTTGAAGATGGGGCTGACTGCCGAGCTAAGGGAGTAGGAGTCTAGGAGTCCATGAGCCCAGTTCAAATCCATGGGATAACATCCAAAAATCAGAGCCGCGAAAATGAATTACTGTAATGATTTGTGGTTCCCAAGAATATCGGGGATGCCTTGATGATTCACAATCTCCTTGCGGTACCACACACACCACAAGTTTGTGATGCTGGTAGAACCGAAGAAAATCATATTTGACTCTCCAAACATAACAAACGACGATGCGTGATAATGCATATATAGCGCTTATTTGCGGCAAAATGCCTCCGCCCGGCTCCGCCCCCTACTTTTAAACAGATCCACATATATCCACATCAAACAAGCCGGATGTCTCAGCAACACCCAGATTCTGAACCTCTTTGTTCCATCTCTTGGACCCCCACACCCCAACCCCGGTGTCATTTCTGTCGACTTGCCGAACCTCCGCGATGCCATCGACCAAGGCGTCCAAGGATTGATGGACCCGTCCCGCTGAGGAGAATTGGAAGAGCATGTAACTGCTGGCGCCTGGCGCCACGTGGCACGTGGCCAGGTTTTGCGTGGTGCACCCACTGAGAAGGTCTGAAAGGTGTGGTGAGTGGTGAGCGAAGGTAGGTGTGTTAGGAGAATGCGGGATGAGCATTGGAACGCATATCAAGAAGTAGTCGAGTCTCTATATAGCCGGCAAAAGACATGCAGACCTTGAAACTTGCGTCTTTTTGAGAGTGGTTCCACGGTTGCATACACTTTCTTTGAGTGACACGCGTCTGCCGGTAGAGCCGAGGAACCGAGTCCGCACTGCACTCGGGTGACGGCCATAAGATCCATAAGTGTGCCCGGACTGTGCTCTATTGATGTACAGGGTACCTGCACCATCCAACGGGTCACAAATGGACTGTGCTCTACTTGTGGGGTTCGTGCAAGGACCATCGGCCATGTTGCTTTCTGAGACTTCTATACTTAGCCCACCTTTCACTGTCTCATCCTCTCATCGTCTGTCGTCATCCAGCCGCCTGCGGGACCATGGTGCCTGGGACGATGCGCGTACGGTGACGGCGCTCGTGACCGCGTACGTGACAGGGTTGCAAAAAAAAACAGGTTACATGAGGCATATTGGTTCATTTAAAATATTGGCGTGCAAAATGCATCATCTCAGAACACCATGCATTTCGCGAGGCACGTCGCGAAACGCGTTGCGACGGCATGTTCAATGTAGCACGACACGGGGCGCGTCTTCATCGCGCTCATTTTGGTCGTTTCGAACACCGAGGAATTTCGAAAATGATCACTGCCCTATTCATCCGAGGGATCGTCACGTCTTTTGCGGACACGCTTGATCTCTTATCGTCAATCTTGAGGCGTATCTCAAGGGGTTCAGGGGGGAAGATGCTTGCATTCGTGTCGTGTTACGCACACTAAAGTGTTTAACAAAAAAAGACAAAATACTTTACACAATAGTTTTTTTTTGTTTCGATTTTTGTCAGGAAGATGTTTTGACGAAGTCGTGCGGTTCTGGAACTATTGTAAAATAGTTTTTAATGTGGAATGGTTCACCCGTCCATTTCACTTTCTTGCTCAATGGTTTGAGCGTCAGTGTAGTCACGGCATGACTCCATACGAGAATTTGAAGCTTTGATGCTCTTGCTGGCGCTCAGATTGCTTGCCTTTCCAGAAGGTCTTGTGCAGCGGACTTCATGTAAAGATGTCAATGAACGTAGATAAGTTCCACAAACAATGGGCAGAACGCAAGTGAAAAAGGCAGTGCTTGAAATAATTCACTGTTTCCAGTGAACCCAGCTGGCTATATATATATATATACACACGGGAGTCACGGGAGTGTCTTCTTAGTTGAGATCCACATGGGGTTGTTGTATTGCTACATATTATCCAAAGCCATTGGCAGTGGGGAACCAACAAAGAGTGACCCATCCATTCGCAAAGGACAAGGCAAATTGTAAATGTCCATCGCTTTTTTATGCTTCTTTCTACATCCATATCAACTAATATTTTGTATCATCTAATATCAACTACCTGGTGGACACCGTGATTGCGTTCTGCCAATACAGGAGAGGGCTGGATCTAACAAGCTAGATTTGTGTGGACAGTGCGTCCACGCTTACGGTGCAAGCCTTGTTTTTATAGTCACAAGCATCAACGGACTACCGACTTGTCTCCAGCTCCGACAAGGAGCGTATGACTGCCAGCAACAATGAGGTTCTCGCGGCTATAGTGTTGGCCTGCAGGGCGACGAACAGCCACTTGCAACTATTGGATCACAACTCTCGGTTGAATATATAACTATACATCTTATAGACGCTGTTCAAACAATGTCTGCTTAAACATCGAGACTTCATGATGACTGGACATAAAAACGGCGAATCCCAATGCAAGCCCGGTGCCAGGTGCATATATGCCTGAGCTTCATGCTCGCAAAACGATTGATGACCATTGCAAATAGTTCACATTTGACACCCCCTGTATGCAAGGCTTTGGGAAAGCGCATTCATCGATTCTTTGTTGCCTTCAGCATTTGCGTGATCGAACATAATCCCAAAAGAACATCACTGCCTCTTGAACCCATGAAGGTCTTTGGCAGTGATAAAGTCATGACGATATATGACAACTACAACCAAGTCTGTGTGAAAAAAAGGAAACAAATGAATCTCCTGGACGAGATTCCAATTGAAAGGAAACGCCCCTTCCACCCCGCGTCGGGGCCCCTGCACGCCTTGGAACCACGCGTGCAACTTGCGCTCCACGCCCTGGATCACGGCCTCCGTCGCTGCCCAGGTGTCCACGTTCACCTCGGGGTGAACATCGATCGAACGGCGCTCGGAAGAAAAGGGGAGTGGGAGTGGAAACCGGCGTCACGCGTCCGTGCGGCACAGGTCTGAGCTCTTGGTGGTTTGGTTGCATGGAAACCGGTATTCAAAGGTATTCCGTGTTCGACCGTGGATTCAGAGAGGTGACAGAAAGCCAACTTGGGTGGAGTTTTGTTAAAAGAAGGGCGGGCCTTTCTGGGGCCTGCTGACGCAGGAATGATCCCAAGAAGCACAAGTGTCACAAGCAGCAAAGAAGAAAGGCCTCGAAGAAGTCCCTCCCAATTCTCTAAAAAATTAAAGAACGGTCTAAATAGAAAAAGGGTCTAAAGGTCTATTAAAGAAAAATGACAGGTTCATTGAGCTTCATGGACTCCAAAGAAGGTCTCAGAGACCGCTTCTGGACTTTGCGCTTCAAATGTGCTTCGTGAGCTGCAGAACCTTTTCTGTGGAACAAAAGAAAGGGTCCAAGACTCTCACCTCTGCTCCCATTCTTCAAAAAGGTATATGGTATACAGTATATCGCTATACCCCAAGTCTTTCCCCCCACCAACGCTACGCCACCCAACGGCCCTTGCCTTTCCCTGATCGGGATATTTGTGTATGAATATGGAATCAAGAACATGTCAGGATCAAGTCTCATGGTATCTTACCCACCCCACCCCACCTGCGTTCGACATGATGATCCGCCGCTTCAGTCGCTCGGGGTTCGCCGCCTCCGAACCAAGCCGCAAAGGCCACGCGGTCATGGCTCGCCGGATCCACGAAGATGAAGGCACGCGCGTAGAGGCCTTGGACGAACCATCGAGACGGTTCGGTCCGCTCCGGGTCCCGACCGGTGTCCAGAGAAACCAAGTCGATCCGATCTTCGTAGCGAAGGGACCTAGAGCGTCACCGGTTTGGTTGGACATTTCTCTGAGTGTTCGACCCCAAAGAGTTGGAAGATCGCTGAAGCGATCTAGATCTGACAATGTCGGGTGTTTGTTCAGCCCACGTATTGTGTCTGTGATGTGTTTGTCGCCAGAAAGAACAGAACAGTTCAGAAGGATCGACCGCAATGGGTGCAGAAAGAGTCACTCAGCTGCAGCTGCGAGGAGGGGTGGAACAGGAAGAGGCAAGAATAAGAGACATCATTCGTTTGTGAACAGTCAATTTGTAGTCTGAGTCTGTGCCTGCCCTATGTCAGGAATGGATGTTGCCAAACAGGAACGGCAGTTGAACTGACCTTCGACAAAAAGGTGCTTGGCTTGTAAAAGGCTACTGGGGTTAAGCTCAGCTTGAGATTAAATCGTGTTTCATGTTGTCACTGCATGCTGCATGACTCTTATTGCCATATTGCTATCACGTTACCCACTTCTTCTTGCTTGCGCAAGCGCGCTTCCACGCGAACGAACGCCCATCCCCGAAAAAAAAAAAAAAACGGCGGTTAGGTGGCGCATGTGGATGCCCGCCGTCTTGTGCTCGGAGTCGCCATAACCCATCATCACCTCGCTTCGGCTGGGCGTGGCGCTTCGCGGGCTCTCGCGGCGCCTAAGCGCCCCCTCCCAGTCCTTCAAACGTCCCAGAGACGTCTCGGCTCTTCGCGGCGCTCGAGAAAGCACTCGGTTACTTGGAGAATGAAAGTGTCTCGACCCTCAAAAACGACCATGTCTGTGACTGCGTATGGCACCTTATACTAGAACATAGGATGACTGTGACCAACCGTTTTGTGTGGTTGGGGGAGTTTGAGACAAACCGACAAAAACATACAAAAGCATTGTGAACGGAAAACAAGGTGAGAGAAGAACAGCCAACCGGAAAGGGTACAAGCAAAGGACTGTAAAAGTAGATGGTGAAATCTTGCTGAAAAACCTACGGCATTGCCCAAGCTCGCTTAGTACCCATGGAGCAATCAAAAAGAATATGTTTAAAAAGGAACAGAAAAGGTCTGGTCTGGGCGGGGGATGTTTTGCGGGGCATCACGTGGGAACCTGCGGTTCTGGCCCATGAGGAACTTCTGAATTTCATGCTGATCTGTTGGGTTTCGTGGTTCGTGTATGTCTTTGTATGTTCATAAGTACTTCTGGCCAACTGCCATGCCTGGTGGTTGAGCAAAACCCCCCCACCCCACATTCTGACCATATGGGGCCATGGTCCGCTGGGCCGCACTGGTCATAAGATCTGTTGCCCCAGCGTCGACCGTGAACGCTTTCAGGGCCGCCCCCCATGTTGGTGCTTGAACATGCTTGAACTGTTAAGCACCAAAAAACGGCCGGTCAGATGAGAAACAATTGAAGAAATCACGTTTTTCTTCTTATGGTTTTACAGTGGATGGCGCATTCTTCCGGCAAACCGGACATGCAAAGACAAAATGTGTTGGTGGGTGTTTTATAATAGTCGCTCACATGGGTTCGTCTTAGAAGGAGTTTGGAGAAAACCCACTGGTTGACGGGAGGTCAACCGCAGGTTGTCTCGTCAAGGAAAAAGAACTTGCCTTGAAGACAAGTGGTTTGGCGACAAGCTTGCTCAGTTTCTGTGTCTAGTGTGTAGTAACCACGTGTTAGCATTGTTTGCACCCAAACTCATCAAACATCATTATAACTCGATCTACCATGGGCCCTCGACTGGAGATCTCTAATCTTTGAGTTCCTCTACCCTTGTTGATCCCTTTTGAATGAAAATTCATGCAAAACATCTGGAAGCAATCGCCTCCAACCTAAGAACAATAGCCTCCAACCTAATAGCAATTATTGAAACTTCAGACCTCTTCCACTGTCCAAGGCACCACCTCTGCCGCCGGTCCCGTGCAATCAGCGATGCCCGTCCCCACAAGCCACCTGCGACCGCCCAACGACGAGGCCGGAACGTTCAGCGGAAGACGAAGGGAGCAAAGGTGCTTCCTCTCCAAGGGTGAAATGCAAAAGGCTAAGCCTTTTGGGACCTGTTGGTTGCGAAAGGTCCGAGTTTGATGGAAACTGGGATTGATGATGAATTCATGCGTTGGCGACCGATAGGGAGAACTGAGAGAGTCATGCGTGGTACTCTTGTTGACAGTTCTTCCTCCAAAGTTGGTAAGAGTAGAAGTCACGTTTGGTGGGGATTGTGTCTCCATAGGAAACCACTTGAAATGCCCTCGTAGAAAGAAGAAACCCATGGACACTTGTTGGAAAATGCGGCGACGCCGATCAAAAATATGTATCCACATCTCCTTCTCCGGGCTCAACACTGAACCAGAGATTCTGCGATGTTTTCTTGTTCAAATCACACTCTACCACTCTCAAAAACCCATATGTGCCGGACGTGTCCAATCCTGTCCTTGGAAAACCCACGTGTCGAACTCTGGAATGAAATCGGGCAAAACTGTATTGACCAAAGTGTACGAGTTCCCCGCGAATGATATCTCATAATTACCCGGCCTTGGTTTTCGAGCCCGTCGCAAACGAGCACCAGTGGATCAAAACTTGAGAGAGGAGGGGGTGAACGAAAGGTAGCAGGCAATCACAAGCAACCCTGGTAAAAGTCCATGACGGCGTGAACCGGCGCAGGGGGGGTTTGATCCACAGGGGGGAGGGCCCCCCCCCCACGAACAGAATCAACTCTTACAGGACCAAACTCAATGCACAATCCCAACTCCTGATTGTAATACATTTTTGCTAAAGCAAGGAGAACTCAGGTAGCTCAAGCTACCTTTCGTGTTGAACGTCCAACGAATCGAACTTATAGCTATGCAGCTGTAGCAAGCAAAAACCTGAAACCTCTAGAAACTCTAAAAATAAACAAAAACCAAAGCATCGACGCCAACCGGGACCCCGCACAAAATTAGCATTTCATTGCAAGACATCAATCAAGTTGAAATGGTTGAAGAAGGCTGGTTTTTATGGCTTTGCAATGGATTTTTAAGAGGTCGACGGTCACGCTGGTTTTGTACGAGCAGGGCCAGTATAAAAAACACATGGGTTGCCAGTGTCACTGGGGAGAAGCAGTGCATTTGGACAAAGGGCTCGGCAAAAGCGACACTTCATTCTTCAGCGGAGCAACTGGGCGACCTACTTCCAGAGATCTCTCTGCACGTTCCATCGAAACTGAAAGCTGTAAGCATAGCTCCACAGCCTCTGTGACACCACTTTGGCATCCGCTTCGGTCTCACGGGCATGCAAAGCCCTGGGCATAGACTGCTTCATGAGTTTCCAGATGTCTAAAGTTTGCGTTCCCGCAACGGATGCCTGGTGGGCAAACTTTTTCTTTTGATCTCTCAGGTCTTTAGTAACTCATGTTTACTATGACTCACCTCCGCAAAGGGAAGGTTGTTCAGGAGACACATGCGCTTCCAAGCTCTGTTGCCATCCCACAGAATCATGCAGTTATTGGCAGCCTGTCCACACTTCAATGCGCCAGCCACACAAATGTGTAACTGAATGTCTTCAGGTGCTTTCTCCCCTGTATGTTTGTCAAGCCACGCTTGGACAAGAGGCTTCAAGGAGTTTATGTTTTTGGAGACCCAGGCCTGTGTCAATCATCCATCTGGCCACA
Source organism: Durusdinium trenchii (assembly GCA_963970005.1). Classification (NCBI taxonomy): domain Eukaryota; class Dinophyceae; order Suessiales; family Symbiodiniaceae; genus Durusdinium; species Durusdinium trenchii. Next base: position 924,261 of record CAXAMN010008891.1, on the reverse strand, counting down.
TCAAAACCCAATGATTGATTACAAAAAATATTCAACACAGGGTGGTCCTCAAAAGCGGAAAAGTAGTGGCCCAAGCGCAACAAGAGAACGAGACACAAGGAACTTTGTCGGTAGCGCGTGCATGTGCACACGGCTGCGTGAAGGTGTGCACATGGTGCCCCACCCCAACCCCCCACCCCACGAACACGGAGTCCATGCCTGCGACGCTAATCCGGAGGCCACGCGTATATGCCCTAACATGCAAAATTTTTGTAAAGCCCTAAACGCGGTCGCTTCGCGCGGGGCCCCGGTTAGCATCGTAGGCAAAAACAAGCCACCGCTGAAAAAAATGTGCGTATTGAAATGTACGAGATACACATGACACATACCACAATTGAAACCTAACCCGGCTTCGCACCACGGGTGATGGATCAGAAAACAATCTTTTTCAACGCTCTTTTTCTCGCAGGCTCCGTGTCGGATTCGTTCAGACAACGGTGCACGACGGAGGTGTGTGCGGTCACCCATCAATGGCCTGCTCCTCGAAAGCAGGACCAAGCAAAGCGAACTGTTGGACGCTCCCTTTGATGGCACGCACGGACCTAGTGCCAAAGTAATCGAGAATGAGACGCCGACAGGTAAGCCTCAATTAAAAGCCTATTCGACAGAGATATAGCGGAAAAAGGAAAAGAAAAAGATCAATGGAGATGCGATGGGTCACCTTGAAAAATTCTGTTGTGGCAGGCACAGTTCATTGGCAAAAGTAGTGCAGATTTCATGGCGCTGGAGGGGTTAGGGGGGTGCGGTGCCTCCCCCCAACAGACTCAGAAAGCACCACAAAATAGATCATCATCGAAAACTATACACCCTATTGCCCCATCAATGAAGGGCACCCAGAAAGTGACACAAGGACCAAGACAACCGGGTCGTTTTTTGTTTTGCAGAGGCCACGCCCAATTCGCAAAAATGTTGAATTTCGCAGACCTCGCGCCTTTTGACCTAATGGACCAGGAGGCCAGCGGAAGGACCAGGGACCCAAAAAAACCAATGGACTAGGGATGACTAGGGGATCTTTATGTTATACTCAGGATCCTGTTATGGATTACTCCGTTCCTGTTCCTTTCTTGAATCTAGATGTCCCGTCCACTGAGCGCTCCATCGCTCCCTGAGACTCCCGGCGGAGCATCGGTGGAGGCTTCTGCCACCGTCAGGATGCACCTGCCACCGTGGTTCGCGGCGGGAGACGGTGGAGACGGTGGGTCGCCTCCAGAGACGGTGTCGGTGGCAAATGAACAGAAAAGGTTTGATGGTATGTAGAATGGTTTGATGGTAGAGGTATGTAGATGTTCAGAAGTGTCTTTCTACTCTTTCTCTTGGTTTGAGTGTTGCTGGGGCACAGTGTGCCAATGGCTGAGAGGGTTGGTGGATCATCAAGGATACGAAGAAAAGTTCTGGACCTTTGGACGTAAGAATGGTTTGGGCCGAGCCCTACCTCAGGGAAGAGCATAGTATGCTGAGTATGTGATCTTGATCTTCCAAGTATATTGAACTGGGGGAAGGAGTGCGACGGCAACAAAAATGTATTCGATGTGATGTAATCCCATAGAATCAGTATGGTGAAGCATGGCCAGCCCGGCACTCACTCACATCGGACTGAGATTCAGACGAGAGCAAAAGGAAGGACTTTAGCATCTCTGACACGACCTGCACTGGCATCATTCGATGAGAAACTCATTACAACAAAAATCAGTCACTTGAAGCACTTCGCACTAGAACCCACCCACTGAGAGGTTCCTTGGGGGAGTCCTCCGCCCCGGTGTGGGCTACAGTACCTGAGGCCTCATGATCGATGATCCCACCATATTGTTTGCAGCGTCCATTCTCCTGGGTTCGATTTGACAGGACACAACGTGTACCACGTTGGACAATTTGTTCCCAGCGATCTTCTCTTTGTGTCCGCCGACCCAGCACACCCCGGATCTGCCTAGGTGGCCAAGGAAGCAACTTCGGAGTACCGCTGCGGTTTCTTCGAGCCCAAAGGCTGACGCCGAGACGACGCTTGCCCAGCCAGCTGGGCTTGCTTCAAGGGAATGTGAGCCACCGGTGGTTGCGGTCCCTTCTTGAAAATCAGCAGTTTCTAGTTTGCCCAGGATGGGTGTTCGAACTGTAAGAGTGTGTGTGTGTGTGTGTGTTTGTGTTTGTGTATATAGCCAGCCCAAAGGCTGCCCAGGAAGGTTGACGGGCTCCGCCGGGCTCCTCAGCCAGCGCGAGCACTGCCTTCAATCGCTGTCTATCCAAGGCATAAGACAAGGCCTGCCACCGGCGCCCAAAAAGTCCTTCAGTGAAAACCCGCAAGACTGGACAACCCGCGGTTTCCTGTGTTGGGTCACCATGAATGAACCTCAGGACCCCGTCAGGACCCCGTCAGGACCCTGTCAGGACCATGTCAGGACCATGATCATTCTGCTAACCCTCTCTGGATGATGTTTACATGCCCAAAACAAAGAGTTTGACCCGGAAACCACAGCGACCAAGACCCAAAGGTTGCATGTCCCCTGGAGCTGGGAGGTCAGGCGGCAGGCGGATCGCAATTGACAGATCTTGCAGTTCATGTAACTCATGTGATTCAGAAGTGCCTTCATTCACCAAAATTATCCAATACACGTCATGTGATTCAGAAGTGCCGGCAAACCCAAACGATGATCGATTTGGGATACTTTTGGGGATGGCATGATGGCAGGGCAGGAGGATCGGTTATACTTGGGTTTGGAGACTTGGACTATGTCGAGCCCAGTCCTCGACGAGAGGTTGGCGAGACATTCACGGCGCTCTATTCCATGGCACGATGCGACAAAAAAGTGTGCTGGGCACTTGCTTCGCAGAGCTTGAAACAACTGTCGAAAGTAAAGTAATGTGTGCTGCGACTGGCAAAACAAAAAGCCAATATTCCTGAGCTATGAGTGTTGATCAGCTGAACACCATGCTGACGAGACGGTGTTCACACCCAGTCAGCCTATAGGAAGGTTCCTGATGGGATCTTTCTGGGTCACCCCAAAAGGTATTCTGACTTTATTGGATACGAAAGGATACGAATTGGGTGGACTCAAAAAGGAAAGCTGATTTGTTCCCTCGGTTTGGGGGGAAGCCGAGTCGCCCGGTCAACTGGCCAGGCAGGTCACGCTCCCAAGGGCGCCTGCATGAGCATGCCATCCCCGTGGCGGAGACGAAGGTCCTGCGTCTTCTGAGACGAAGGTCGTGACCAGCGGCACCCGTCCAAGTCCCCGAGGATAGAGTCTGACATACCAGCACCCGACTCGTGGCAGGTCTCCGAAACTGGTGGCTTTTGGAGACTGATTTATGTCGGTCGTGGCCTCAGGTGGTGTCTGGGTGCTGGTAGAGAGGAACACATAGACCCTGAGGCTTCGCACCAGGCGACCGACCTTGGGCGCGACCGGCCAAAGTGGCTGACTCAAAGAACTGGAAAATCAGCCGGCAGCGGCAAGTGAACAAACAACATCAAACAACATATAGTGGATTGACAGTGGATGGCCCAATCCCCCAAGCTCAGTGGTTTATATGGACCCCCATCTAGGAGCAAGAAGCTACTAGGAGCAAAGGGCATCGCTACTAGGAACAAGAACGCTACGAACGGGGCTCCTGGCCGTACTACGAGGAGCAAGAAGCTACTAGGAACAAGTGCATCGCTTCTAGTAACAAGTGCTTTACTAGTAGTAACAAGAAGCTATTAGTAACAAGTGCCACGCTAGTAGTAACAAGAAGCTACTAAAAGTCATCTTGGGTTTTGTGTTCACCGATGCTCCTCCGCCTCGAACGGCCCCATTATGCCTGCCACGGCTTCGTCACTAAGTGGTCAGTCAGCTGAAAGCATTCGTTTGTAAACAGAACAGGGGACCATGAGAGTGAGTTTTTCTTGGTTTCTGCATTAAGGACATCTGCCTGAAATTTAATTTACCTTGATTTGCATTAAAATCGAAAGTAATTCAAATTTGAGTCTAAACGATTCAAAATAATTGAATTCTAAGCGTAGGTTTAATTTTAGTTTAAAATAGATCCTAATCACACGTTTACTCTAATGTAATTCTAATTTAAATAAGCTAGTTCTAATTCAACCTTAAGTTAATTCCAATCTAACGCTACTTTTGCAATTTAATTCCAAAACAATTCTATGCTTAAGCCAATTCAATTGCACTGTAGTTTTAATCTATATATACTTTAACTACTTCAACTCAGTTCTTATTATGTTAATTCCGACTTAATTCTGATTTATGTCCAGTTCAATGCAAATTGAACTCTAACTCAATTCTAATTGAATTCTGATTCAATGCAAATTCCAACTTAATTCTTAAAGAAGACTGATTTAATTCTAGAGAGGCGGTGTTGCTTTGAATTGATAGGTTTAAAACTTAAAATAAATCTTTAGAATATAAAATACTTGAATTGGAATAAAGCAGTTAACTTAGAATCAAGTTAGAATTAAATTAATAGTAAATCAGAACTACATTCGAATCCATATAGAATTAGAATAGAATTGCGAAACAATTAAACTTAAATTGTATAAGGCTTAAGTTGAAATCAAGTAGAAAATAACTGACAATTACAATGGAATAAAATAGATTCAAAATATAGAGAATTAAATATAAATATGCATGTATAAACTGAAATAAAACTAGAATTTTGCACTAGCTGCCCTTGAGTCAAAACAAAAGCATTTTTACAGTCCAGTCAGTGAAGAGTTCAAACTTTGAGCAACAAATGAAGTCAAGAAGACTGCACTCTCACAGTCCCCCTCACTCTTTTTAAACGCACAAAACAAAATGTGTGTTTTTTCAGGAGGAACATGGAATAACAAGGTCCTTGGAAGCTTTTAGCACCAAAAAAGAGGTGGCGATATCAAGAACATTCAATGTTCTAGAACTGTTGCTGTCCAGTGGCCTTTCGAGTCGATGTGTTTTTACTTCGATCCTCTCTTAGAAGGTCACTCTCTTAGACATCGTCGCTGGGCCCTTGGAATGCGTTTTCATGGTGCTTTCTGAAGAAGTCGGAAGTCTCTGCTTCTTGAAGGGGTCCTGAGTTCCGACGAAGGGTGGATGGACGATTCCTGAGAACACAGCAACAACGAGAGTCTTGTGATGAGTGATCAGGCTTCCCTGATCAGATTGTCCGGAATCAGAAGTATCATCGTGCATCTACTGAGTCTACTGTAATCGTGTCATGAAGAGCAAGAAGTCTCTGCTTGGAAAGACGAAATGATGCTTTGTACTACTCATAAACAAAACTGAACATAAAGAGTGCTAGTTTGAGTGGCACATAGTGGCACATGTCCGTCAATTCTCGCACATGTCCGTCATACGGAAAGAACCGCTGAGGCTTTCGTCTGCTGTGGACGTCTTCAGGTCACACATGGTCACACATGTCTTGAAGGTCTGGGCAGTATTGGCTTCCTGTGATGAGCAAAAGGCAACGTTGGAATGACACTCATAAACATGCATGATCATGGTGATCACCCCAAACAACAGGAACACCACACCGTGCCACACCGTGTCCATCGGTGCAAGTGCTTGCACCTTCATCCACCTTCTGCATCATCTCGCTCGTCGCCTGCGGATGGTAAAAGTGAAGGAAGATTCATGAACCGAATAGCGATGGCCTCCAACCAAATGGCGGTGGCCTCCAACCAAATAGCGGTGGCCCAACCAAATAGCAGTGGCCTCCAACCTAATAGCTCAAAGGTGTTCACTGTCGGTTTCTGGGACTGTCGGTTGACCGCATGGTTTCGGCAGACCCGCTAGGTCGGTTCACCGATTTCTGCCGTCCCATGATGTGGGTCTTTAGGAAATCATGGGACTTCTGATATGCTCAGATCCCGCACACCAATCCTTGGACGCCCTTCACCAATCCTTGGATCCCCATATTATATATATATATATTATATATGGTTCCACACGATCATCCAGTTCCAAATGGATGTTTTAATGGCATCTGGACGCCCAATCGGTCCAGGGCAATGGAGCTCCGTTCGGAGCCCTTTTGTCGTTTGGGGCAAGGCATCACAGTCATCGAGTCATCTGTAATGGATGCAATCCCAAATAGTCAAGGGGGATGGAATAATGAAAATCAAGATTCTTGGGGCCAAGGAAAAAGACCGAGACTGGATGAATGGATCTATATAGCTGGTATCGAAAACCTTCAACTAAATGGCGGATGCGTGTCAATCTGTCCGGTTTGTGAGGTCGATTATCTAGATCTCTTTGTCAATATTAGCAATTGTCATAAAGCAACTTGTATGAATGTGTATATAATCATTGTATCAAGCAAGTCGTTCCGAAAATTGCCAGAGAGACTGTGGCAGTGCTTGTTTGCCTTCTCAGTTTTTCTACGCTTCTAAAGTTCACTTGCTTTGCACCGTCTCTCGTTTAGCTCTTCCGGTATTTCTTCGAGTCGGCACAAGCTGTTCTTATTCTTAAGAGCTTTCCGTCTTGCTTGTTTCTGTCCGATCCTATGTTATTGATACCATCATTCTTAGGAATGCGGAGAAGGGAGAAGTAGATAGAGCAAAGCGATCAGATGGAACTAGACAAGGTGCAAGAAGAAGATTGGGCCACGCATTGGCAACATACTCTTTAAGTTAACTTCTTGATACCTAACTAGAGATCATTAGAGCCTAGAGCCTAGAGCTCTTTAAATTGTTACTGCCCTACTTAAACAGCAGCTCTTCCCTTCTTGACTTGACTAGTTTGACGTTTACACGTTTCTTCGTTAGCTCCTCTTCTTCTTAATCAGCTTTTTCCATGCTGATACAATTGGTGCACTCTTCCTCTCTCCCCAACAAGATCTTTGTACTCTCAATAGGCGTTTCCTCTTGCTCCGATTATATATATACTTCTTGCTTAATGGAGTTGGGTCAAATACAAGAGGATTGGTTAGCCCCTACCCTTGCCTAGCAAATCTAAGTAGATCCAAGCAGTCTAGAATTGGGTGAGATACAAACAGAAGGGCTTTAGCGTTTTTGCTGGCAGCTTTTACGTGCAGGTGAAATCAAGGCAAATGATATCGAGGAAATGTTCAAAGGCTGATGGCATTAAAGCACCTGACATTGAGGCAGTTTTCATGTGAGTCGAGTGCACGGAACCGTGTCTTCCGATAGAGATCTTGGATGGCGATCATCATGTGGCAACAAGATGAACCAACTCCTCTCCATGAACTCCTCTGAGCCTCTCCCTCCCTCTCAATCCCCTGCCCCACCGGTACTGGCGCTGCAGGCGGTGGTGCCGGCGGCGTGGGCGCTGCCGACTCGCCCAGCCTGAGGATGGCAGCACAGTTCCGGGAGTGCTGCCTTTTTGGTTGGAAACACATGGGGACGTAGATGGACATGTTGGACAATGAAAGCACCCCCTTTTGGCTGGTGCTTCATAGTCCTTTGCTTGGAGCTTCAAGCTTGCTTAGCTGATGGCCTTTGGTGGGAGCGGAGCAAGGTGGCTTTATGGCACGCCGGATCTGAGTGGTTGACCTCCTCCGGGATCTTCAAGTAACCAGGTAAGCCGAGACCACCAAGCCGAGACCGTCCAGGAAAACCAGTGAAACCTGCTGAAACAGGTCTGTATCCGTAGGTCCAGTTGACGAAAGAAACCAAGCTGCCAGGTGCCACTAATATGCCCAGTATGGCCCGAAAGTCATTGAATTATATCATGGATGCTCAAAAATCCAACAAGCAAGAAGAACAGCGCTGGTCGGATCAAATATGTCTATGTCCTATAAGTTCTTCCACTCCAACCACTACCCGACGGGTGCTTCGCGGCGACCTGCCGGCGACCTGCCCGACACGTCTCACCACAGAGACTCCCAGCGGTCCGACGTGCGTCCGACGTGCGTTCAACCACACACAGACGAGCGTTCCACCGAAAACATCAGCTCAAGTTCTATTTGATGAGCAGCTTTACTTCCTGAAAACATCATGGAATGAGGTGGATGGCGCCCACTTCAGACTCGGATGGTCCACAGGTCAATCCGGTTTGACCACACAGGTGGTGAACTCACTCACTCCACGAAACTATGACTTTTTCAGGGAGTGTACCCACATCCCACTGGAGGGTCCAGTACTCTTCGCCCAGACGAGACAAACTCAGGTCCAACCACACGAGGAGAACTGAGCAGTCCGGGCACGTCCAATGCTGCTGACACCTGCCCGTATTGAGTCTGTGTGGCCATGTGTGCATAAGGCATTTGAGTGCCCACTTATGTTGAAAGCTAGCGCACCTGGAGCCGGCAACACTTTTGCCACAGCAACGTTACAGTTGTTCTTTCTACAGGTTCTCATGTCCCATTTGACATCAGCACAAAAAACTGCAGCAGCAGCCGATGAAAACCACACAAAAAAAAGCGGTGACTTGGGGTGTTCGGGGTCAAAAGAAATCAAAGTGGAGCAGCAGTTAGACTGCTGCCTTTTGCATGGGCCCTGAACGGTGTCATGAACTCACCATGAACTTACAGGAATCGTCTGAGAATCATCTGCATTGGGCATCTTCTCCAACATAACCTGGGTGGGAAGGCCAAGGCTTGAGCGAATCCTTCAAGAGCACGCTGGAAAGGTAGACTTCCGAAAGACTACGCGTTGTACTCCTATGTGATCGTTAAAGTGTGAAAACGGACACAGATGTGACTGGGAAAACGTTAATCCTGTATCATGGCTCTGTTTGGTCTATCTTGTTGGAAAGATGCGCTGGAACTTGAGACGTGCTTGACATGTCTGTTCCCAATTTGTACCAATTCCAATTCCTGGCTCACATCGGGGAAAAGACCCAACTCTATTTCTGCGAATTTGGTAGTAAACAATTGAAAGGGAAAACTACATCTTGATACAGGTGCAAACTGTCTGAATATGTCTGGATGCGTCTTGTGCCATGTTAGAGCGGCATTGAAGCCCCCAAAAAAAGAAATACCGCGTGGACGATGACAACAGAAATTGCCAAGCTTTGAGAAACATCGCCAAGCTTTGAATCAACCCAACCAACCAGTTGAAATGATTGTTGAACTGCGGGGAGCTTGAAGCTCTCGTTCTTCTCAGATGGGAGTGGTTGCACGCTGGCGGCTAGTCATGCCGTTGCGGTCCTACTTGTTGTGGCCTCACAACTTGTACAATTGTCGCAAACAAAGCCAAATGAACTCAAATACATGTGCAAGATTGTGCAAGGGGATGTTCCTTTCAACTAGTCAGCCACCAGAAAGGGATCGCTCATGGACCTCCACATGGATCGCTCCGCCCAAAAAAACTAACCATTGCCTTGTCTGTGGTGTCGGGTGCCACTGGAGGGCTGGCACTGCTGTAGGGCCCGCCTTGAACGGCACCGCCGCACGTGCGCCAGCAGGGCGCCGAGCACGGCACGTCCAGTCATGAGCCCTGAGCCCTTCACGGAGGATGTGAATTCAATGCCTCAAGTCAATGATGTCTGAGACCGTCCGTTCTCCAAGTTGGCCAGATCGAAAAGTGTCATTTCAGAGTGAGTACGTTCACATGGCTTCTTTTGATATAAATAAGCTGGACTGCATGCTGGCCATCACTAAATAGGCCGCATCCTTCAATCCAATCCCCTCACCAAACAGGAAGGTCATTGGGCCCAGCCTGGCCTGTGGGTGGTGGAGGCGCACTTTTGCTGACTGGGCGAGATGCACAACGCTTGTGTGGTTACATTGGAGGTGCACAGGCTTCGGGGCTCTAGGAGAAAGCAGAAAAGCATTCAATCCGAGTGCGATTAATATGTGTAAATGTATATATATATAACGTGTATAAATGAGCTGAAAGAATCAGCACATGGAGTGCGCTCTTAGGAGAGACTCTGCCAACCATGCGGCCTTTCAGGGGTACATCAGGCTGGCACTTGGAGCACCCATCATATTTCTGTCAGCAAAGCAGCATCATCTAGAGCAACTTCGAGGAACTAGGCGTCCCCCAAGAGCTTCACATACCGTGCACCGCAAAGAATGATCTACTGGCTAGTTTCTGCGGGTGCTGAGCATTCAACAAAGAAAAAAAGTGTTCCGGGGAAGCGGATTACAGACCAATCTACATTGAAGCTGGGTTTGTAAATTGACCCATCTACAATCTACCCATTTACATCCATACCATCTACAACATCCTTCAAGTTTCTAATGTTCTTGAATTCTGTCTTCAGTTCTATTCTTCGCATTGCTTGAGCAGAGGTTTTTGATCTCCGACCGGTGCATGGCTGTGGGTGACCGGGTACCGGAAAACCGACCGGTGGACTTCCCCAACATGAACTGAATCTGAGGAGGTCAAGCCAGGAGGGTATTTGTTGGATGGATTCGCTGCAGTTCTTGCTGCAGTTCTTGTGACCAAACACTTTCTATGGACCTGCTGGTGGGCAAGAAACAGGTCAATTGCATCCCAGCTGCCAATGGGTGAGGCTGTTGCAGTCGCTCCCAAGACACCTGTCGGGATTGGGTGGTTCTGTCGTTCTTACTGCAAGAAGTCAGATTGATTCAAGGAGTTGTGGAGTAGAAGATGTAGCCTACCACACATTCCCTTGTATTCAGCGAAAGCATAGCAGCCAACAAAAACTCCTCGGCAGTTCTTCGTCTCTGAAACCGTGTGCTTCGACAATGCCCACCTAAGGCTTTCGCGGCAGCATCAACCGATGGCTTCCCAAGCACCCCCAGTGCAGCTTTGGCAGCTGGGGATGTTGGGCTGGACGGCGCTTGTCCTGGGCACTTTTGGGCAATGTGTGGCCGACCTCATAAGCAGCCTTTTGATCTGTTTGTTGGCCGTCATACATCAAAATTTGACCCAAAAAGAAGCTCGAGACCCGAAAACCTGCATGTCCACGTGTACATCCCTCACCTGTAGAAAATGGGTCGACAAAACATCCGTCCCCTGGCTCCGAGCGGAACGCCGATCACAGCGCATCAGAGAACGACACTGCACTCGCAGTCCTACAAACAGGTGCTTGGGATTTTCATAAACAGGCCATGGTCCACCTCGGGTGGAGGGAAGATTGGTACCATGTTCCATCTTTTAGTGACCCTCCAACTGCTCTATTTCAGCACAGCAAAGGCACCCAAAACGCCCAGTGCTGCTGTCGCAGGTGTTGCAGCCGCAGTTGCAGGCTGTGCCTAGGTCAAAAGGAGAGGAAGGAGGAGGAATTCTACGGTGAGGGTTTTCCAAACGAAAGCTATGACTATGAGTTAAATGTGCTTTCTAGGGCGTTCCGTGGTCTATCTATTCTGAGGAATCATATAAAAGGATACGTCAAATGCCTGAGGCCATGAACGTGCTAAAACGAAGATGTCCAGCTACCCAACTTTGGGTTGTGTAGACTCATGTAGACTCCCGGCAAGGTCTGTGTTGCAATCAACACAATCACAATCGCTGCATGGCTCCAAACACAACGGCTCTGCAATGCTCTGCCCTTCTCCTTAAGCCAGGCCACCGCAGCTGCAGAAGCAGCAGGGAGCGCAGCAGGAGCGGCTGGTGCTGCAGCCGTGGCTTTGCCCAAAATACCCAAGGCCTTACAGTAGCCAAGGCATGATGGATAAACAGTTGTTTCCTTTGGGGACTCCGAGAGTGAGTAGACTAGAATCAAAGAAACGACACATATGGCTTTCTTTGAGCCCTGATCAAACATGGTCACGCAAGTGTTGATGGCTTTGCGATTCTCCCCCCACTGGGCTGCTCTTGAAAAGCACCGCAAAGCCTTAACATGCAATCTTCCGGCCACCCCTGCATCAGCACGAAGGAAGGAACTCTATCTAAAAACAATGGAACTCTGCATACTGTAGCGACACATTTGACAACCTTCTTCCTGTCTTTGCGCAACAGGTGCGATTTGATTTGAGTCACACATCATTGAAAAACGACACGTGTATATATCTATATATATATGGGCGCGCGTGCTTTTCGGGGCCCACTGGGAAGCAATTGATAAGATATAGTACCATAAAACGGTTCCCATATATATATATATATATACTCTCACAAAAGCATTGTACACAGACTGCATGAAACCTTTCATACGTCCAGGTTCTCGACACTCTACATGCTTTCTACATGTGCAAAGCTGCATTGGTATTCTTCATTGCAGATTTAATAATGTGCAGACAACTGCCCATATCTTCGAGGTGGTGAACTTCTTCTAAGCTCTTCAGGTGTGTCAATGGAGTTGGATCAAATGATTCAACATGACTTGCTTCCCAGGGGGCCCCGAAAAGTCCACGAGCCCATATATATATATTATATATACCTGAGGAGCCACCTAAAATCATCCTGGCATATCCTTGCAATTCTTGAAGAATTGCAAGTTGGCAAGCATGCTTCCCTTCCGCGACTGCAGTGGCTTAGACCTACCTGCCATTCGCTTTAGCCAAGCCACTGCAGCAGCAGGAGCCACAGGTGTAGCCGGCACTGCCGCAGGGGCTTTGCCCAAGACACCCAGGGCCTTGGCTCATTCTGCGGCGGGGGGCGTAGTGACAGCGGCTCCTACTGCTAAAAAATGCATTTGCCTACGATCTTCTATAGCCTAACGACCAGAACGTGCATCCGAAAACTCAGGAAAAAGAAACATGCTGTGCAAATGCCATCAAGGTCATCAAAAGCAAGCTCTCCGCCATCCTATGGCTTGTCCCAAGCAGAAAAAAAAACTTGGCTCATGTTCCCCTGGCAGCTTCCATCCTGGGGCAAAACAGCCTTTTTGCAAAAAATGAAGAGCAAGTACACAGCGAAACTGTCGAAAAAAGCTGAAGAATGACAAGTGCAACCCATGACCTCCTTGCCATCCGAAGCCAGGCCACTGCCGCTGCAGGAGCAGCAGGGACCGCAGCAGGAGCGGCTGGGGCTGCAGCTGTGGCTTTGCCCAAAATACCCAAGGCCTTAGCTTATGTAGCTGTTTCCAACTAACTTGTCTACTTTAAAAGTGTCTTCCAAAAGGTCAGACTTGAAAATTTGGGATTTCCCACGATCAACTCGACGCATGATGAAATTCAAGAGTTGAGGACGTTCCACATTCGGCCACTTGACAGTTCTTTGTATATCTTGGAATATGATCTGTTGCGAGCATGCGGCCAAACATCCTGGGTGGTCATCAACAGTAAGACAGAACATTCTCAAGAATCCCTCAAACCACAATAAAAAAGAAATGCTTGTCAAGATTCGCAAGAGTCGACGCAACAAACTTTCTCATGTTGCGGTGGCCACTTGCACCATCACCGAAATTCCACGAAAACATGAGGAGCCGAGCCTCTGAAGCATCATCCGGGGCATATTGTCGCGAACACTTGCAGCGTGACAGGTGTGACCTCCCTGCCATCCCGAAGCCAAGCCACCGCTGCTGCAGGAGCCGCAGGAGCTGCAGGAACGGCAGCAGGAGCGGCTGGGGCTGCAGCTGTTGATTTGCTTAAAACACCCAAGGCCTTAGTTTGCGCAGCTGTTGTCCAACTGCCTTGTCTATGCTTAAAAAGGTTTTGAAATTCAAGAGTTGAGGACGTTCGACATTCGGCCACCTGACATTACA
>CAXAMN010008891.1:890851-910734 GCA_963970005.1 Durusdinium trenchii | reverse complement strand
GAATCCCTCAAACCACAATAAAAAAGAAATGCTTGTCAAGATTCGCACGAGTCGACGCAACAAACTTTCTCATGTTGCGGTGGCCACTTGCACCATCACCGAAATTCCACCAAAGCATGAGGAGACGAGCCTCTGAAGCATCATCCGGGGCATATTGTCGCGAACACTTGCAGCGTGACAGGTGTGACCTCCCTGCCATCCCGAAGCCAAGCCACCGCTGCTGCAGGAGCCGCAGGAGCCGCAGGCACTGCAGGTACCGCAGTAGGAGCGGCTGGGGCTGCAGCTGTTGATTTGCTTAAAACACCCAAGGCCTTAGTTTGCGCAGCTGTTTCCGATGAATCTAGACATTGGTGATATTGCAGCCTGGTGTAAATCTAGATTCTAAATGCCCATTGGCACTTTGCCCACTATTGACCCAGCTTATGAGGTCAACCACCCGTAGCGGGGTTGCTCGATCTCAAATGCAGCAAGCCAAAGCCTGAAAGAACAGATCGTTAGAATAGGATCCTCTTGGAAACCCTTAAGCAAGGGATAAGCAGGGTGGAGCTAACAGCCTCAACTCGGTCACTTTAGAACAAGGGCTCATCCCCCTCTTTAGCAAATATGTCCCAGTCACGACTCAAACAGCTGGTGCTTGCCCAAGACTCTCAGCTTCTGTAGCACTTCATCTATATACGTGGCATCCCATGCATCAATCATGGTTTTAGGCGTTGGAAAACAATTATGAATCCCTTATATTCCCTTATTACACATAAATAATAAATATATATACCGGCAAATATTGACATGTTAAGAGGAGGGAGACACGAAAGGTAGGACAGCGGGAAGAGAAGAGAACGCGAGAGGTAGGAACAAAAATGCAATGTTCGACATGGTGATTTATCCCCTCGGAGGCGACCTTTCGTAAATATAATTTCATATGCACTCTGTTCAAACATATGCTCTCGAAATGGGCAAAAAGATTCTTAGGAAAACAAACTTGCCCCATGGCTCAGATCATCGGTGAGCATTGAATCGGAACATCATAGGATTTGAACTATCCTGAAACCATAAGAGGCTCACGAAGACGTTCCTCAGGAGAGAATTGACGTGCTTCACAAAACAAGTTCAAGGTATGTATCCCCTCGGGGAACACCTTTCGTGATTAGAGTTTCATATGCACTCTTTCTGAATGTTCAAGAGGGTTTCAACTATCCTGAAATCATGAGAGGCTCACGAAGACGTTCTCCAGGAGAGAATTGAATTTAGAGGGGGGGGCGGTCGGTATTGAAAAATCAATTCCCCGGGGGGCGGGGGGGGGGTCTGTACTGAGAAATCAATTCGAAGGGGGCGGGGGTTGAATTGAACTATCAATTATTAGACCCGGACGCGCCGACACTTGCTTCGCAAGACAAACTCTAGGTATCCCCTTAGGGGCTACCTTTCGGGATATGTATAACATTCTGTCTTTGTCTTGCACAAGTTGGATACGTGTCACGGCTCGCCTGAAAAATCTTGCTTCTCCTCCATGAGTTCCCAAGAATCGCTGCAAAATAGAAAACCTCTTGTTCAAGACCCTAAACCCCAAACCCAACCAAAGCTGCTCCAGAAGACGGGAATGCCGCTGGGGGCTTGCCTTGGCAAGGAAAAGCAGCTGGCACCCCGTGCAAATCTTCAGGTGACCAACCAAAGCGCAGAACCCGAATCTTCTTGGCCCGAGAAGTTGGACCCCATTTCGACCCCAAAGCGCAGATTGATTTGAAGAACACATCAACAGGATTTCCTGGTCTTTGGTGACTCCTTCGGTCCCCAGGCGCCGCCGACGAAGGGGTGTCTGGTTGACCATCCAAGGTGCCCAGTAAACTCGGCGCTGTGGCCGTGCCTCCAGTGCCTGGTCAGTGGAAACCAGGGTCGGTTGAAACCGATGTGGGTCTTTCGGTTCTTCTTCGTCCTTATTCCTTGAACCACCAAAAAGCCTGGTTGAATGCACGGTATAGTGGTCCTCCAAATACCATTCATTCTACTCTACAGCTTTCGAAAGTTGTGTGTGTGCGTGATTGTGCGTGTGTCTTGTTGTTGTTTTATGTCCGAAACAATTTTGTTGAAACTTCTTCTTCAAATACATGAATCGAAACTTCATCAAGCTTCTGATGGAAAAACTTTCTGCATTGTCAGCAGCTCCAAGCTGCTCAACAGCCATCAACGGCTAACAACACGAGGAATGCGCAGCAGCAAACATGTGGATGACAGCGCTCGGATCGGACCGCTGTCTGATGCAGCGGCAGTGCCGGTTTCATGCGGACGGGGCACGGCCTGTGGCGAGGAAATCTTCTGGTTGAAGAATGTGGTACTCAGTGAGAAGGCGGCGCTTTTTGATCAAGGCTGGTACAATGCAGCAACACAGAAAGAAGTACGACAAACACTCGCGACATGCGCTGCGACACTGCCCCAAAATCCGCGAGCTGCTGCCTTGAATGACTAGACGTCTGGATGCGTCTGGTAACTGAGACTATCAGTTGTGACGATCTGCACTCAACTACCTCCAAATGCGCTGCAGCTTGCATCGACGGGGTACACGATAGTTGTCAGACCAGCAGTTGCAATGAACACGAGGATGAGCACTGAAAATGCTAACGACTACGAGTAGAATGTACTTGACACACGTTGACGTACACGAGTAGAATGCTATCCGACCAACCAGCCAAAAAGAAACAAAGAACTCCGACCGAATTCAAAACTGACCTATAAACTTGTAAACCTTACCTGTCCATTTGGGATGCAAATTTATTTGTTGAATAAACTAAATGCCAAGTGCCAATGTTCTCACTATGAAATGTAAAGGATTCCAAAAACTGAAATGTTTATATTTGCTTTTGTTCCATTTCTGGTCTTGAAGTTGAGACGCTTGACTCCATGCAATTCACTTGATTCATGGTCCACCCATCGTTTTCTTACTTCTTGTCCAAACATGCCTCTTTAAAACATCGAATCTTTTAGTCTGCGATGCTTCTTGCCACAAGCTGCTCACAAACAAAAAAACGTATTTTGCTATTTTGTTGGTCCTTCTGTCCTTTGTTTTCCCGATGGCATCCAGTTTCAACCAATATTTCAATATGTTATTACAAAATGGTATGAAATTATTTGAGCAACCAACAGTCTTGCTTGTTCTCGGTTCATTTCCCCGAAGAGGGACAAACGTGACCAGGTCGGTCAAGGACCAAACAACTGGCCTGGCCGGCGGCTCCTTGGCGCCGTATGTTGCAATGGGTGCTTATGCTACGTTAGCCTGATGGCGAGCCTGTTTGTCCTGAAAGCGACATCTCGTGGTGTGAACTGTACATTGACTTCATAGTGCATGCACGTACTCTAGCCCCAACACTCATTCCTGGGACTAAGAAGATTGGGGTTGCGGCCAGGTACGCTTCCAAACACAATCTCCTTGTGTCCCATGCCTCTCCTTCTCTGGGACGGGATGCTAGTTCTTTACCGTGTGTGTCAAGATGCTTGTTCGCAAAGGGGTCATTGATTTGCCTTTGCATATTGCACCAAAACTTTGTCAGCAGGCAGATTGGGTTTTTCTTCCGTGAAGCCGGGCATTGCATCCCGGCCTTCACTGGTAGGTGGCCTCAAGGCTGCACGCTGGTTTCAGAACACTCTGACCAGCACAAAGAAAACTCGGAATGATTTGTCCTTTACTTTGACGACACCACTGCTTCTTCAAATTCGTCATTCATTGCCTTTTTGTTTTCCTCGAATCCGCAACCAGCTCTGCAATTTTGTTCGGCCATGCCCTCAGTATCTTGCTTTCGTGCCTTCCGTGCATTCGTGTTTTCTCGCTGTAACTTGTTCCTGCATTGGGGACCAACCAAGTTGTGCCTCGGTGTCAGGTCATTGCAAGGAGGAAAAGACAAGAAAATGTTGGTTTGGTCAGTGTGTAGAAGAAAAAGACTGACATGTTGTAGAGGTCTTTGATTGATAAAGCCCCCCATAGTTTGGTCTTTCAATCCCCAGGTGTCTAGAGAGCTTGATAGGCCAATCCCGTTTCTTTTGGCTCAACAGATCCAGTTTCCGCAACAAGACATGGAAGGGAAGGAAAAAGACCGACGTTCCATTCACTGTCTACCACCTGCGGTCTGGGGATCGGAGCATCGGATCATTGATCATGTTTCATCCACCGGACTTCTTAGGACGGAAACAGAGCGGCATGGAACTCCGCTGCGCGATCGCATGGAACGCCAGATGAAAGACCAACCCTCGGAACGTTCGGAAAAGCACCGAAACGGAACTCCCCAGTGCAAAAAGGTGCGGCTTTGCAAGAAGTTGGGAGAATTTTAAAAGAATACCAAACTCCCAGCTGGTTCAATCAGTTCAATTTCAATCAAACATTCTTGGAGTTCAGTCCATGCAGCGCATGAAAAAGAAGGGCCCCGCCTGCAGGAGAGCCCAACAAGCCCAAAGCAGCCTTGGCACCTCCGCTTGGTCCTCCGCTTGGTCAGACGAGCCGTGTGATTTGGCATTGAAGAGTTCATCTCGCCCAAAGTACTGTGAGGCATCTAAGATCACGAAAATCAAGTGCGAAAAGTCTAAACTCTGGCTTTTGCCTGGCTGCTTCTTGATAAAAGCTTCGCTGAAAGGAATTCTGAAGAATGTTGCAAAGGAGGTTGAGGCTGTAGATCTCACGTTTTGTGACAGAGTGAAACACTGGGATGGAGGCAGGTGGCTCTGTGTGGGGGGCCGCCTGGAGTACTGGAAGAACTTGCGCCGGCGCCCAGCAGGGAGCAGGCTTTTGAGGCCGCGCTCGGGGCAGCCATCAAGTTAGCTTTGAACTTGACATGCAGGAATGCTATGGGACTGCTTCGGTGATCTGTGTGAAAAATCGGCGTGGTAGATGATGAGGGTATTCACTTCTGTTTTGATGTGCTGCAAACATGCATGATTCACTCTTGAAGTGTGGAGAATGCTTGAGAATTGAATTACATAGATCCATACAATCTGGCACATCCCATAGGACTAATCATGCTGTTTTAGCTCAACAAGGAGACCCTACGCCTCTTGGACCTGTGTTTGTGGGAAGAAGAAGCTGGTTGTTGCGGATCAACATCCTGAAAGTTTCTGGAGACCTTTTCTATTCCCTGTGGCAACTTTTGAGGTTTCACCCAGCCGTGTTGTTGGGTCAGCTCCTGGCGGCCTTCTTTCCGAGAAAGCAATGTCTAGCCAAATTTGGCATAAGGCTGCTCACGCCTTACACCTATGTGCGACCGAAGACTGCAGCAGCATGAGTTGATGGTTAAGTTCCATGTCAATCACGGATGCTACTAGGGGCTCCTGGCATCGCTACTAGTAACAAGAAGCTAAGCAAAGGGCATCGCTACGAACGGAGCAAGGATGAAACGAACGGGGCTCCTGGCATCGTTAAGTTGATGGTGAAGTTCTCGGTGTTTCAGTTTCCCTCATGGGCTCTTTGAGCAATGTGGAGTAAGTCCCATGTCCGTCAAGGAACCGGAAAACTGGCCCCTCAACGGTTTCTTATGTGTTTAAAAGGCTCACACTTCCACCAGTAGGTTTTGTCCGCGTTGGCTCTGGCTCTCCGTATTTAAAGACCAACCTGTGTCATGGCGTGTGCGTTCTCGCTGTGCTCCCTAGTCCACCCAATGTTTGGCCCGTGCCTTTGAACGCTGTGGTCCAAGCACGGGTCAGGGGGGGTGCCAAAAAAGAGCTGGAAAACCAAATCCCTGTTCTGAAGCATGTTGACCCCGTTGAGAACTCCCACATACTTGGAGATGTGAACCAAAACCTCGGACGGGGCCCCTTGCGGTGTCAAAGACACATCAATGGGGGCCCCTTGCGGTGCAATCGGAAACCCTTGGAGGATCGAATCAAACTTCCAGGACTCTGAAGGCATCGAATCACTCCCTGACTCCCTTGACCTGGGCGTTTTCATCGCACCTGGGGGATCAGACACACCTGGGGGATCAGACACACCTGGGAGTTGTGTGTGTCAGTTGCAGTTCCAGCACGGTCAGACACACAGAGAACCTGAGGATCGTGAAAGAGTCATGAAGAAACGGAACGGTTCGTGGCGCGACACAGGGCGCGCGGCCCCTGCTTTCAGGCTGCCCGGTGGATTCAGAGGCCGTGTCATGGTTTCAGAGGGTAGGAGGGTCTCTTTTGAAAGGAGAAAAGCCGTGTCATGGTGGGACCGTGAAACATCTTGACACATGAAACTCCGAACGTTCCTGAAATCTCGCAAAAATCACGGTGTCTCTCGGTGTCTGCCGGCCGGTCACGGTTTTTCTTCTTGTGAAATCATCGGCGTAGGAAATCACCAACTTTGGTTCCAGGTGCCACGCAATGTGCTAGAGTGACAATTGCTTGGCAGCAAAAGTTATTCATGTAGCTGGTGCACTTGCCAGAAGAGACTCTCATGTGCTCACAAGGCATGATAGGGAGCACAAATCGGATGGCTCCCAGATCCAAATCGGCTCAGGACGGAATCTCACAGACTCAGACCTGGGCTTTGTCCCGCGTTACTGGTGTGAGAGGCGATGCGTTTACTCACAAGTTGAGACAATTGAGGGGAGCTAATCAAGAATGATGAATAAAGCTCCCCATTTGGATCTTAGAACCTTTTGAATATGGCAGTGTTTATTTCATCAACAGTCTACATTGAGTTCTGGTCGGTGGCCGTCCGTTTGGCCTTCTGACCGCGTCCAGGCCGGTGAAACCTCAAAGGCAACGCTCAGTCGGCCTGGATAGCTTGGTGGAGGAGTTTGGGAGTGTCTGGAAGCAAACTGAGGTGGTACATGGTGGTACTGGATCAGGGTAACATCAGTGTAACACAAATGGATTGCGGTTGAATCATAGAACGGGCCCTCATCAACCGGAGAAAGACACCACCAAGCCATCGCTGGCCGATGCCCGCTGACCTATGATCTGATCATGAAACCGGTCCCAGACCAATGACATCCAATGACCAAAGATGACATCCAATGACCACGGAATGAGATCCAATGACTCCAATGACCACGGAATAACATCCAATGACCACGGAATGAGATCCAATGACCAATGTCCAATCTTTAGACATACACTACTTGACGGATCTCATGGACTACTTGGACAAAACATCTTTGTTTTGTTGATGATCTTTCAAATTGATCATGCACTACGACCCGACGGATCCGAAGGGGGTGCCCGTCACCCCACCGGTCAAAAGCTCTTGGCTGCAAAGAGTTCCCACGTTGTCCGTGACAGTCCCAGAAACGCAGGGAAACCTATACAATGTGGTGGTGAGCTACGTACTGAAGTTCACTGAAGCATGTAGAAATGTAGAACCTTTGCAGTAGAACTAATGTGGTGAGCCATACAGACCCATGCAGTCACCGTATGACATCTATACGGTCACCGTCTGTCAACGAGACCCACCGTCGTCAACAATAACGCCACCGTCTTCGACGGACGGAACCCTCTGAGTGCTGAAACCACAGGGATGGGAGACCGATCTGATATCCAAATGGCTGTAGGTCGCACCAGCATATGTTGGGCGGGAGAGCATCTGCTACCTGGTGGTGTCCTTCGTGAAGCGAGTTCGGGTGGACTTGGATTATTGGCATCAGGTTGAACGACCCATCAGCAAGATGACCTCGGACATGTTTGGTTCGGCCCGGCCCGTCCACTCCACCACCAGGTGTTCGCTGCCGCACCTCCTCCAGTGCCTCATCCAGCCGCCGCAGGGGCAGCGCCATAGCTCGCCACGGAGCCCGCCGCCTGCGTCGCTTCAGGCGCCGACCGAGGGTTTCAAGCCTCCAACCCGGTCAGCAGAGTGGGACTCGAAAGCCGGGGTGTCCGGTGCCAGTGATTTTGTATGGCCCATGTGATGTGCTTTGATGTATGTGTGCTTTTTTTTGGGTGGCTGGAGACGGACGGGGCAACGGTTCTGAAATCTTGTGTGGATGTTTTAAGACGACTTCAAGGTTTCTTGCAG
Organism: Durusdinium trenchii; assembly: GCA_963970005.1. Lineage (NCBI taxonomy): Eukaryota > Dinophyceae > Suessiales > Symbiodiniaceae > Durusdinium > Durusdinium trenchii. Next base: position 902,771 of record CAXAMN010008891.1, on the reverse strand, counting down.
AGCGGCAATGCCTGCAAATGATCTATTTCCCATGGTGTTTGTTCTCTCGGTCATCATGCATATTGCAATATGTTTTTACAACACTCTATTTTTTGGCCACCTTGAAGTTGTACACGCTCCAGGGGGTCCAAACTGTATCCAGCAATGCCTGCAAACGTAGTACCATTCACGTCTACGTCTTATATCGATCACGCACATTGCATACTTTTCTGTAGTCACTCCATGCTTCGACCTAGAGATGACAAGCACCATGCAGCAAATGAATAAAGAAGTAGCATAAAGAAAAGCTTGCGGAGATTGTTGGATATAAGTAAATTGGACCCCCCAAACAATGTACAATGTCAGGGGGGTCGAATTATAGAGTGGTTACAACTTTACAACAGACAAGCACCATGTAGTTGATGAATGAAAGACGTATATGGAGAAAAAGAAAAAACACTTGCAGGCATTGTGGGTATAAGTTGAACCACCTGAAAAATGTACAATTTAAGGGGGCCGAAGAATAGCGTGGTTACAATAAGCTCTACAGCATGCATGATGACCTAAGATCACAAGTGCGATGCATTGGATGCATGAAAGAAAGAAGTGTATTCTGGAATATACTGTATATATATTTAAAAAAATAAAAAGAAATGCAGGCATTGTTGGATATAAGTTGGACCTCTTGGTGGAGTGATGGTGGTGGTGGTAGTTGGTGGTGGTTGGTTGGTGGTTAGTGGTTGGTGGTTGGAGGACGGGCGGCGGGAGGAGCGGAGGAGGAGGAGCACTAAAAACAAAAGACCCACACATCAAGGTGGGAGTCTGGGTCTTTCACTCCTCCTACGATTCAGCGGTCAGAGGACCTAGTGAAGCTCTTGAAGTCACTCAGGCCATCTGTCAAGGCAATTGGACTCTGTGTTCTGTCAATCCAGCAAATGGTGTGTCAAGGGCGCTGTTGGATGGTGGAGCAACACACATGCTGAGGCCGGTCAAAAGAAGAATTCGATCAGGCCATTCCCATCAAGGTGGAGCTCGCGGCCGGCGTCACCACTTTGAGACAGGTGGGGGCGACTGGCACTCTCATCACCGATTTTGACACCCAGACTATCGTTCCTGTGGGGAAGGTGGTGAGGTTGGGCTACAGCGTGAAGTGGGAGGGACACCTTCGAACTTTGGGATCAAGCTGCCATGAAGATTGACATGCTGCTGGAACATGAAGCTGAGAGAGCCGGCTCTGACGTGAGAAAGGTCTCTCCATTGCGGAGCCAACTCGACGGTCAAGACAGTGATGACCGGGATCGTGACTGGTGTGGCGACTTCTCTCCGCACATGTGTTCTTCGAGGGTGTCCACTATGCTAGAGAGGGAGACCTAAGATCTTCGTGATTTTGGGTGGATGTTCCCAGGAGCCCTGATTTGCGAGTTGGCTCGTCCTTCACTTCAGGGCTCGACGGCCTCTTTTGATCAGGAGGTCCCAGGCATCACTGCAGAGGTAGTCACGATTGGGTGGCTGGAGGAAGGCAGCTTGCTTGCCAGGGTGGGCAACAGAAGAGGAAGCAGGGCCATGTGCTTTATCAAGTCTCGTTGGCAGGGAGTTAGCCCTTTTTTCCCTTTCCATGCCTCCCTGGGGAGCTCCCGGTGACACGAAATGGATATCCTCTCTTAGATGAGAATCACTGCTCTGGACTCTGAACCATCGTGAAAGGGGCCGAAAAGCAGACCTTTTCCGGTGTGCCGTGCCTCCCCTTCAAGATCCCAACAGAGTTGGGAGGGGAGAGCAGAACGTGAAGCATGGCTTTCATGTTTGAAGTCAAGTGAGTCGACTTGCGTCATACCTCTGAAGCCCTGTTGTTGCGGGAAAGGAAACCACAGCTGAGTTTCAGCGGCGCGATTACAATAAAATACAAGAAACATCTAGAGTCCTGCTCATTCGGTTGCGCATCATCCGGGGTGTTGGCTTGGACATGAATTGCCTTTCCTTGCGCCCTCTCTCGAAACAAACGGTGCGGGCCGTTGTCGTCGCGAAGCGACATGAATCGCTTTGCCGTGCGACATGCGGACATGCGTCGTGGATGCCGCCGGCGCTCGGAGAAAAGCTATCTATCAGCCTTTGACCCATCTCTGGTGCTTGGAATTCGAAAACCCTCGTTGAAGTACTCTACACCAACTCGGCTTTGCTCAAGGCTAGAGGTCCGCACCCACGGCACCTTCAGGTGCGTCGACTCGCTGGGCAACGTCTTCAACTCCTGGTCCTGGGGCACGGTCGGTCGCACTTAGAGCACATGGAGCACATCGGTGAAGGAGTCTGGAGTCTCAAATGAATCGATAATAGTCTGTTGTAAGATGATGCCAGCACAAAAGAACCACCAAAACAGAGGATTGGCCAACTTTTGCGACATCCTGGGTACTATCTGGGTACCTCATGTCCCTCCCTCTAGTGGCTTTGCCCAGTGAAACCTCCGACGGAACGTTTCAGAGTCCTGGCAAATAATTCTTCCCGCAGGGGGAATATTTATCAATCAACAGTATACATTGACATGGAAGTGGATTGCATGGTCCCAACTTGGAAGACTCCTTTCCGAGCACAAACAGGGGGTGAACTTCACTGTGGAAACCAAACAAGCCATGGAAACACCATAGACACAAACACAAAATCCATGGCTTCCAACTTTGTCATGGACTTGAAGGATTGGCTTTGTAACTTTGGCGGAATCACCATCCTTCAGATGGAAAAGTTTGCTGCGATCACTGTATCAATCTTCATCTTCTCGAAGGCATCTTCTCGAAGGCACTGCCCTGTGTCAAATGGTTTGTACGATTCTTCGTATGCCGCATGCCCTTAAAGCTGCAGAAGCTGTACACAAAATGCGATGGGACATGGGAACATGTCACGGTCCAGAACCCATGACCACATCCCTTTCACCTGACAGAGACAAACCTTCTTATGCTCCAAACCGTTTGGATGACAATGCCATACCTCCGGTAAAGCCTTTGGAAATCGAACAGAACGGTCTACGTTTACATGGTCCTTCAAACAGAATGCCATACCCGCCAGTGGCTAATTCGGCCGAATCGAATGGCACACCGGGTGAGGAAAAAACGTCTTCCGAAGTGGGGATGCACCAATCAACAATCCTGCAACCACCTGGACAATCAGGCAAAACCAGGGACAGTCTGGTGACAAAAGAGTTGTCACCGGGATGTTCATAGAATTGTGATGATGTAGAGGACGCTACCAAGAGCAAAGGGCATCGCTACTAGGAGCAAGGACGCTACTAGGGGCTCCTGGCATCGCTACTAGGAGCAATGTTTGCAAGAAAATAGACTCTTGCATACTATTAGTTGCACGACACCATCGCCTTTTGGAGTAGAGGCGCTAGGTCAAATGGGGCCCTCTGAGCCATTTCGGGACCGGACGTCTCCAGGTCTCCGGTCCTTGGTCTCAGGAAGGCTCCAAACCAGAAGGGCGCCCAGCGCAAAACAGCCCATCGTGAGCAACAGAAAGAGGTGCCTCGTCTCGTCGTCCCGATCCGGTCACTGTCACCGGGGTCCAGTCAGGACCAGTGGTCACGGGTCCAGGACAGACCGGTCAATCACCGGATTGGTAAAATCTGGGGGAAAACATGACCGCTTCAACTGCTACTGTCTTTTCCTCTCTCTCTCTCTACTCTCTCTCTCTCTCTCTGTAGAACCTAAAACAGACCTCCGACATACGAGAGTTTCTGGCCTTGTCCGACCATCCGACCAAACAACAAGACATCGTCACACGCTCTTCATATTGATCCTTGGAGAATCAACCGTGCAAAAGAGGTACTCTTCTGGGGTTCTTTCTCAAAAACATCATCTTGTTCAAATCCAACGGACATCAAAACCCTCGTTCCTGCGACGACCCAACAAAGCTCCCCGCTCACCAGGCGGCAGACCCTTTTCACGACACTCAAGACCTCCCAAGTGGACTCCCATTACACGATTGTACCACTCACCGGAACACCCCACCCAACCTTGCTGGTCTTCTTCACCTGGAGGTGTTTTTTGTGCGGTGTTCGATGGTCGAAGTGGGAATGGTGGCTCTCCTGCTGCCACCATGACCAGAGATCACCATGCCCAGAGATCACCAGATCTGCGGGTTCCTGATCTTGCAAAATCCCCGGATCTTCCGAGCTCCTTCTCTCTCCTCCTGCTCCTGATCTGAGGTGCTGAAAGGTGTGGATCAGGACCGGTACCGCCTCAGATTTCGGTGGCCGATAAAGGTGAGGGAAGGAATCTGCAAATTGACCATGAGATGGAGAACATCCCTTTTGAGAGTGTGTGCTGATGCTTCAGGTGGTGCAGGAAATACGGATTTCAACAGGACATACAGAACCTCGGGATTCACGGCGTTTAATTGCCTGATTGCGCGGAACTGGGATGGCATGGGCCCAAAATTGGGGTGCCAACGACCCCAATGGATCTGGGTGCGGCCGGGAGGTGTTGTAAGAGACCATCGACCACGAGTCGATGAATCGGGAATTCCTGGCAGTGGCAAAAAGGAGTTATCCCATATGGTCGCAAAAGGAGACTGGAATCAACCTGCCCTAGAAAGTGAACGCACCCCTTGAAGGTACTATCCAGTTGTAGCTGTAGATCAAGACAAATGGATGAAAAACACCAACCCGGACCCCAAACAATTGCATCACGGGTCCCGTGGGCCCCGATAGGTGTTGCCCATCCGTTCATGAAACAGGACGTTCATCCAAATTTGAAGGTCGCGTTAAAACCACAAGTCCGCCAAAATGTCATCAATCGTCCAAAACGTTCTTATGTCCAGTGTTAATACGATTCTTCCTGATCCTGTAGACACGTTTAAAGTCCTTAATCGTCCAAGAGCAAGCCAGCACATTGATCCTGATGTGTTAAAATCCTGATGTGTTAAATTGTCTTAGATGTTCGTCAAAATCCTGAATCTGCCTAAAGCTACCAAAAGTATTTTTGGGAGATGCCCTAGACTTTTATGTTTTTCGAGGATATATAAAAGGAAACATCTTCTGTAAACACCTCCAATCTTCTTAACTGTCAAAAGATCCTTTATTGTCTTACACCGTTCATGCAATTCCTGCCTTTTCTCTGCAAAATTTTGTCATTTGCTGTGTGAATACTCTTGAAAAGATAAGAACCCGGAATATATGAATTGCATTGAATTGCATGTTATCTCCATGAGTGTAGTAAGAGTCTGGTCCATAGACATCTGTCCGATTCTTTCTGCTTATTAACCCTTGGGAATGGATGCCTTCACACTATGCTTTCATAAACGTCGGTTCAAAACCCCCAAAGAGATAAAATCACCTCAGTCGGTCATGAAATACCACGCTGGTTACCGCTGGTTTGTCAAAACATGCAGAAACCACCCGAGTGTCTGCAAAAAAGCATGATAGAGATTTACAGAGATAGATTCGGAGTTCCAGCTACACCCGCTCGCTGGCCAAGCGCCAAAAAACAAAAAACCTCATGTGCCTTTGAGACAAACCCATCGGTCCTTTCTTAAACCTGTTGTATTCTTTTGCCCCTCGAAATTTGGGACCACCTGCAGTCATCCATGAGTTCTCTTCCTATAACTTTGGACTCAGGTCGCGGGAGGCTTCTGCCTTCTGCATTCTTCAACACCGACCCGGTGTGTGATGGTCTGTGTGCCCACCGTCCAACCCCGGACGGAGAGACAGATCGATCGCCACGGATCGCCACGGCCCAAGTGGCCAAGGGCGCCATGCGGCCGCAAAAGGCGATGATGGACATGCCTTGGGCATCGGCCACGCCACGATGCACCACGCGATGGGAGGCACAGGAGGCGATCGGTCGGACTGGACGAGTCGGGGCAAAAGCTGCTCTTCCGTGATGCAGTTTTGCACTTGCCTTGACGAGTGATGGATCGGTGCCGACGTGCCTGACGTGTTGCCAAAAGAAAGGAGCGGTCCATCCTTCACGGTGGATCTTGGGAGGTCTGGTTCTGAGACACATCCACATAATGGATCATAATGATTTCACCATTTCCATTCAAGTGGTCAAAAGCAATGAATCGCTCAGTACCTCAGAGTAAGTACCTAGGGACCTAGAGTAAGTGTAGGCGAAAAGGGAAGAAGAAACAATGATCTAAACACACTGCTTTGCGTTACTATCGCGAGTATAAAGTATTGCAGGACGTTCGTTCACATGCTTGGAAACCTGTTCGTCTAGAAACCATCCAAGCCATTGCCCATGACTCGTGGAACCGTCGCCACAAGCCATGTGAAGCCTTGGGTTCTGGACTCGAGTCCAGGATCTATTCAGAATGATCATGGTTAAGCGGAGTGAGTGAAAACCACCTGTTTGGTATTCGGATTGCCTCCTCCTTTCGGGGCCAGGTCATCCACGTAACAATAATTTTTAGTGGATTGTATTCTGACTGGTGTGACAAAAGCAAGGAACGAGGGTGGCTCATTCTTTTTTCATTCCCTACAAGTCGCTTGAGTCGGAAAAGTTCCAAGTTCCAAACATCTCTCCCTCTGCAACCAACTCATCACACCTCTTTGACATCCTCTTTGACTGCCGAAATCAAGAGCCCGGTTCCGCCCGAAACCACGCGATCGCAGTCAGCCATGTGTGTGAACCTACCACAACCTGGGGTTCCATCGACGTGGACGGCTGCTGATGGTCCAAGAAGGGAGTGAGGGAGTTGCGAGCAATGGGGCAATGGCCCTCCCAACGTGTGACAGGAGCTAGATAAAGAGGGAATAGACAATGATGTTAGACCGCCACAACTGGGCAAACTCACAACTGTCCAGCCTTGTCAACTGCAACGTCGATGAAGTGGCTGATTGTGATCACGTTTCAGGGAGTTTTTTGGCCCCCTCTCCTTCTTCCTCCAACGATGCAGTTACCACCGAGCAGCTCCAAACACGGATTTGAGTGCTGAAGACCTGGAGGAAGACTTTTTCACCTTTCCGTTCTTCACAGGGCCGTTTCACAGGTCTAGGTTTTGAGCGCTCTAATTAGTCTGGTAACGCTGTCACTATTTTTTAATGATACGGCGACCACCGAGATCTACACAGAACACTTGCTCCTTGAAGCTCATTCTCAAGTGTGGTTAAAACGACACAAATCAATGTTGGTGATCTCAGAATTCTGAGAATCTGATAATAGAAATGTTATGGTTAAGGATTGTTATTTATATTTATGTATGTATTCGGAGTAAGCAGACAAGCTCCGCTCCTCTAGCGCGGAAGATTGAAACACGCACAATTCTCACCATCCGTGGCACTGAAGGGATCATGGAAGGTTCGGTGTCGAAGGATACAGTTCGGTGGTCAAAACGACAGAGATCTGATGGTATAGGGATCCTGTGTGAGACCACCTGCCAAGTCCGGCCTGTCAGGCCTCAGGTTGAAGTATAACGAGCTTGGATTCCACTGATAGCTAGCTTAAGCTTCCCTCGAAACAAGAAAACGATGGCATGGCATGCAAATGCATGCAACATCATCAACACTTGCAAATGGAATTCGGCTCCACGAGCGTATCAACATTGGTCCGACATTGCCAGGACATGCAAACGGAAGACTGGTCGGTGCGCCCAAAGCGCCAGTCTTAACCCTTTCCTCGACCCCTCTGTCCTATATAATTAGTCGTACCATGTGCCAAGCTTTTTCGGTTCACCACCTGTGTCCATCGGTTGCATGGTGTACTCACCATGCATGGCACATTCCCAGGCACATATTCCCATTCCGAAAGACCACCGATGCCACCGACCAGGGCGGGGTCTTCCGCGACGGCACCAAGGCTTTGGATCCGACGGCTTTGGTCACGTCTTGCTTTCAGACTCGCGACTTGCTCCCGTGAAGACCACATAAGACCACTGGCACGACTCGTAGGCAATGAGGAATGAATCTGGATGAATGAGGGGTCCTCAGCCACCCTCATTCATTGCTTTCGTCGCACCGACAACAAACCTTTCGAACCAATCGGAGATCGGAGACCAGACCCACATCGAGCGATAGAAGCGATAGGAGCCATCGGATTAACAGGTCCTCTGCTAGCTATCTCGGACTTAAGCTATCGCATCTGGAACTAACTATATACATCAAACATATCAAACATAGCCACAGCCCTTTTGGGGGGGCCTCTACCAGCGCCAAACATGCGCCAAGTCAGGGTTCTGGCCTCCGCGGGAAACAAGAAGGTGATCATCTGCGCCGTGGGGTAGAAGAGCTTGTAGAACACAACTCCGGTCCTTAAGTCTGAGCCCATTGTTTGACATCTGACCAAAAATCTGGGTTGCACCACCTAAGAATGGCTTTCCCAAAAAGTATCCAAGTCGTCGCTCTGCCACCTCAAAAGAAAAAAGAAGAGCCATGGCCCTGCCGTGTTGATTTCCAACATCGCCGCCCTTGGACATCACCGAAGGCTGCTCAGAGCCCATCTGCCGAGCATCACTCCCAGCACATTCTCCTTATCCACGATGCCGCGGACCGCATAGGCGCCAATCGCACAGGCCGTGGCGCTTAGGGAGTAAGCCACGCGTCTGAGGGAGGCTGTCGCGGAAGTGAGAGGTCAGGGTCAAACCAAATGAACGAGTGGACAGCCAGAGTGACTGGCGACTGTTTGGACTGTGGCTTGGGGGAGCTATGGAGGGGGCCAAAACAGCACAGCGCCTGAGATCTCGGACTTTTGGGTGAACTGATCTATACAGTAGCCCCTTCCAATCTATATAACTGGAGTTTTTTCTTGGACATTCTGTCAGGCCGTGTCAGCTGCCTCTTCGCCGCTCAATGCCTCCGCCCCGCGAGCGCGCGCACGGGCCTCGGCAGACTGAAAATCAGGAGCATCGCCACCACGACGCCAGGAAGTCCCACAGCAGCCGTACACAGCAACTCCTCCGGGAAACGGAGCTCTGTGTGCGCCAGGTTTGGGTGCCCCGTCTGAAAACAAGGAGCTGATGGAAGATGGAATGTGTTTGCAGCTTCAATTCTACTACTTTCTCTAGGATCATATCATATAATACCATACAATTACATTCGTACACGCATGATTCTGATCCATTCTGGACTCTCTTTGTCTTTGCCAGACTCGCAGGAAGGCCCTGCAGGGAGACCCTGAAGTGATGTGAGTTTCATGGCACTTGCAGATGGAGTCTTCTTCAACACCACCCAACAGGGAGAGGCGAGTGGCCCAGGGAGACGCAAATGTCCTTGTTACGTTCCTTTTCGAACCTTGTTACGTTCGGAGCGAGGGCCTCCAACCTACTTGTGATGGCCTCCACCGAGTGTAGCTTCCTTGCTAGGTGGGGTGTTGACTTTTGACTTTCCAACCTAAACCCTCCAAGGCTCATGGGGCCCCAAACCTTCACCCTCCCTCCCGCCGTCGCCGGCTTCAAGCCCGTGAGCAGGGTGCTCTTGCGCCAGGCAATGGGGAAGAAGGCACCTCAGGAATATCTAAAAACGAGAGGTTTTTCTCACGTCATCTCCAGCTGGATGGATGGGGTAGGCTGGAATCTGGACTGAGTCGCGACTGAGATGTGATATGAATGAATATGAGTTATTCAATGAGCATGTCAAATGAAGGTGTACAGACTCTATAGATTTAGATCTTGTGCATCTGTGGCTGGTCGTGTTCCCCGGCACCTTCACCACTGCTTGTTGGGGGTCAAGTCCATCAGCTTTTCTGTTTGACCATGGAGGCATCAGAAGTCTTGGCATCTCCTCAGTACACAGGTGTCTGATTCTAATCATACAGTAGCTCCAGGAAGACATCACGACCGAAGTGACCCGGCGCATCAATTGACCAACCCTGGGAGAGCTCGATTGAGTCACCGACAAGAATAGAGGTATATACCCATCTTAGCAGCTCTTCTGTCCCCTAGTAGCCTTGAACAAGTCGCGGGGCCAGCGCCGCAACTCAGTGGCCGTTTTACCAAGCCTCCGGCCCCCTCTCTCAAAAACCCATCGGCCCATATATCCCCATCCTTTTCCTTCGGCCAGATCGGGTCTCCATAGAGCTGATAGAGAGAGAGAGAGAGCGAGCTGACATACCCATAGAGCTGATCCATGTCAGACCTTTGATGTCCTCTTTGAGGAACTTGCCTCATCTCCACGTTGCGCCCACGTATCCGGTTGCCGGCTGAGCCACCCATCCCGTAAAAGGCCAAGTCCTTCACGAAAAACATCACCTGGGCTTCGGCCGATCTGGGTGAAAGACCTGGCGGCTCAAATTGGCCATCGGGACATCATGCGGGTTTGCCTGGTCAGCTCTTGATGATATTTCAACCCCCAGAACCCAAAGAGGTTCTACAATCCATGTCTACATGATGAATCAATTGTCTACATTACGTACATAATCCCGCAAAAAAGGATCTCTGTCAATGGGCAGTGCTGTGTTTGAACACCGATCTCACACATCGCTAAAACCCACCGTGAGATCCGAGCCCCGAGTGGTCCATCGGGCCGGATGGATCCCGTACAGAAACCAAGACATGAAAAAACCTCCATATGTTGAATCTAAGAAAGGTCAAACATGATCAGACAAAAAAAAAAAAGAGACGTTCCAAGAAGACCTCCCTATGTACCTCTTAGGACCTCTTGTGACCTTGCTGTAAAGGCAGACTAGAGTCTAGAGCCTCACCTGCCTCCTCAAGGCTGGAGATATAACTGGACTAAGGTTCCCCACAGATAAAGCCAACACGCTCAAGGAGTGCTCCCGAGTGGTTAAGCTCTGAAGGGCAACGGTGATACTCACAGGCTTCTCCTCCCGGACTGTGAGCTCACTGCTAAAGACCAGAGTCGAGAAGGCGGAGAAAAGGCACGTGGACCAAGTTTGTGAGGATGTGAGAAAGAATCAGTGGTCTTGATACTTGTTCAGTTTCAGTTTCAGGGTTCAACACTTCCAAGTCAAGTTCAATGATATACCTAGCAAGTACTGTTTTCTTAGTTCAACCCCAACCAAACAAGCTTGTTGCAGCAAATACCCCGATATGTGTCAGGTTTTCTGCACATGATGTTTTCCAGTTGCGCACCGGCACACGGTTCACCTCACGATGTTCTTCTTTTCGCTGTCTGCATCCGCAGAATGCAACGTCTTTGCAGAACTACAGTGAGCGGACTTTGGGCTGCGGGTGCTTTCCCTCAAAAACAACTCATGTGCTTTCGCTTCAGAAAACAAGCTATCGCCTACCCCCCCACACCTGCGGTTTAGAGTCGGTTGTGCCGGTTGGTCTCGATGCAGGCATACGCTACAGGGCACCAAGCGGTTCACACCGACATGTTCACACCGAACGCCCTAATTTCAAGTCCACCAGTCAACCGATCAATGTTGAAACATTGCAAGACATATGTCTGTGGGTCAAAACCCGGACACCCTGGTTGACCATCGAAAATGAGGCTTTGACCCACAGCCATATTGAGACCAAAGGATTCAGAATGTTGTCCCAAATCATGACACCTTCGGTTTGGGGTTTGGAAGAAGCCATCGACCCATCCGAGGGTGCCATATGGGTTCACCTGAGAACAATGTGTCGGTCCGCAGGGACTGCTTCATGGGATGATATAAACATAAATATATAACACCCCCATGTTCGTGCTACCTCAATAAGCACTACATGGTGTATCATGGTATTACATGCTACTACAGTAATTTCAGCACACACCACAAGACATATGGCTGCTTTGTGTACACACCCATTCATCCCCGTTTGCCCGTTTGCGCAGACGCAGACGATCAAAACGGCTCGATTCTCCTCCTGGTGAGGTGCCATGTCCGAGAGGTCCACCTGTGTCGAGCACGACCGAGAGGTGCCATGTCTTCTCCGTGAATCGACCGACGGATGGGGCATCGATATACGAGTTGTCGACATGGACGTGTTCCCCTGTTCTTTCTCTTGTTCTCTCAGTCTTTTGTTTTTTGTGTTTTTCTCTCTCTCTCTCTCCAACTGTTTTATCTACTCT
>CAXAMN010008891.1:866572-890841 GCA_963970005.1 Durusdinium trenchii | reverse complement strand
TCTCTCTCTCTCTCTCCCTGTCTCTCTCCCTGTTTTATCTACTATCTGTTCTCTTTCTCTTTCCCTTTCTCTCTCTCTCTCTCTCTCTCTCGTTCCTTCTTTCCTTCTTGATTCTTTCCTTCTCTCCTTCTTTTACTTCTTTGTTTCGCTCGCTCCCGGCTGCAACCTCCAGTGAGGCAGCCATGCCACTGAGGACGCGAGTATGGAAAATGCGCATAGGGATTGAATCACTTTCTGCCTGCGAGGTCGCTTGAAACCCAGTTCAGCACGCGATCCCTATCGCCGCTTACATGCCTGGTTGTAGGTCTACGAGGGTTTCAATGAAGCACCAAGCAATAACACAAGAACCAAACGACTCCGCAAAGAACCTACATGGATAGCTCAAAGGCCTACATCCAAGCAACAACAAGACGAACTAGCACAAATACCAAGGAGTAAGACTTGTGCAGGGACTGTGTAAGGCCTAGTATAAATCTGGACAGAAGTTCCGACTGGAAAGTCTCCCAAACTTTATTCAACCGTTGTTGTTCTTTTTGAGAGGATAATTCTTAACCTTCCTTGTTTGGTGCCGGGAAAAACATGCTTGGATTGTTTGCCCCGACGGCGAGCATCGTCAGGATAGTTGAAATAACCATGCTACATCAGCACCCGACAAACAAACCAAATACACTGCCGGATTTGTTTGCCCCGGCTCATTCAGCCAACTGGATGGCCAAAACTTGGATTATCTGAATCTCTCTGTGTTGCTGTTTTTCTTGTATTCTCAGGATGTGGTCACTAAAATAACACTGAACATGCTGACAAATGTTCTTTGTTGAGGAAACTGGTCTTGCAAACATGTGACCAATGACCAATCAAAGAAACCCAAAGCTAGCTCAGCTCTGGCTGCATTCGGCCCAAACAATGTGAGCTGCGCAAAATGTTCATCTTCTCTGGATGCACTGATACACTCCCTGAAATGATTTGTGGCATTCTACGGATGGCAAAAGGAAGGCCACTGGAACCGAATGCCAAACACATGATTCAGTTTTAGACACTACTTCACCCGAGTGAAGTGAAAAAGTTTGGACGACCAACCGCTGCAGATCGTCTCTGCAAATCACGGGCGGCCACCGACAGGTCTGTCCCGAAATGGTAACAAGGCTCAAAGGCAACGGCCATCATATTGGGGCAAGATCAGACTTCCCGGATGACGGGTCCACTTGAAACATGTTAAAACTCAGGGTCTAGCACATCCGGGCGATACTTGTTTCAAGTGAAAACGAAAAGTGCTATGCTCGCAGAAACTTTCATATCGCCTTTCATTGCCTAGTTAGGATGGCTGTCTACGAATCGTCGAAACTGTGCCGAGTAGTTTGGCCAAACGGCTTACAAGCACATGTGTCTCAAGGAGCATGTACGTATATTCATGCAAATATTGTCATTGGGTAAAACAGAAAAATATATTTGTCTATTTATGCGGATGTGTATGTATGTTATATAAACTATATTGCGAACCTTTTTCTCAATCCAAAAGGGCTGCAGTAACGTCAGACAATGCTGTACACGCTGTGAATACTAGCTGCGGTTGACCTTGAAAATGCTTCATACTCCTTCTTGGTAGTGTGAGCGATCGAATTGCAATTTTAAGCTTGGTGCAGGATCTATTTCTGGGCGGTCTCTTCTCATCTCTGCTAATTCAAGCAGCTGTTCATAGCGTTCCTTCTCTTTCTCAACTGCGTCTGCTAGCTCTTCTCGTCCTCTTCCTGGTAATAGTTCATCTATTCTTTCCAGTTGCTCGATTTTTCTCAAAAAGTCGGCCCCACATTTGTATTGCCTACGCTCTTACATACTCTGCTTTCATTGATAGTCCCCTATTTCCTGGTCTGAATCTCTTTGTCAATGGTCCATTTGAGGGAACTCCTCCTTGGTTGGCTGCTTCTAACATCAGTCTATGACCATCATATTGTCCTTATGTTGGCTTCATGTCTTCCAAGCTCCTTGAGTGTTTGGCGTCCCTCTCTACAACGCCTCCATTGAGAATCAATCCACTGTGAATTCTCCTGGCATAATCTCTAAGTAGGTCAATCTGATGTTCATCACATCCATTTTCTCTGATCATATCCTCAAGCTCCACCATTCTGAACTCTGCTTTGATTGCTCTGAGCTGAATAGTTTCCATTGCACACTCAAATAGGCTGGAAGCATGCTTGCAGGGCTTCCATAGTACAAAGGTTACTGCCGCAAAACCAATGACAACAATTGCAAGAATCACAATGATCAGAACTTTCCCGTTTTCATTGAATTCTTTTCCTCCTTCTAATCTACACTGGATGTTTTCCGTCTCTGGATGTTTTCCGTCTCTCTTGCGAATGCTTCTGCAACCAGTGGCTGCAAGCCCTCAAACGCTACCGTTCTCACAATCATCTTGGCCATCTTGTTGAACTTTCCTGCAATTCTTCTTCTCTTCAAACACCTTCCTCTCATACTACGCCTACACCCAATGAGGTTCATCAAGTATCTGGTTCTTTGTCATCCAAGTCGCTTGGTACTGATGTCTCCCATGTTGCTATCTGTTGGCACTTGCACCATATTGAAGTCTTTTCTGTTCTGAATCCAAAGCAGCTTTCCATCCGACTGTCTCACTTTTCCAACTCCTCTCTTCATCACAAGTTGGCGCGGCTGGCGCGCGCTCGAAGAATCTGTGAAGATGTACTGGTCCACCTTTGTCCGTGTAGAGACCAGCTGATGCTGAAGAAACTATTGCACGCACCTCTGCTTCACGCGAAGACAACAAGCTAATGATCTTCTGTATCCTGCTGCTGCTGAACAATGGACAACTGTTCAACGCATGAAACCCTCCTGACGTTGACTTTCTGTGGCTTTTGTTTCCACTCCAGTCTCAATCTGAGAATGTTTCCAAGCGCCAATAGCTTTCTCCTTTCTTGACACAGCCTTCTCTTGCTTGTGGAAACTCAACTACTACCCATCGTCTTCTTCAAGTATCCTAGGAGTTTCTTCAAGTGGTGAAATGACATAAGCTCCTGGATTTGACGTTCTTGAAGCCAATTCCTTCACTGTAAATACTACACCATACCTCTTCAGAAGCATTAGATACCTGATCCAACAATGCTTCTGAATAGGCTAATCTTCTCTTCTTCATGTAAGACTTCTGATGTGTGTCCCATCTGAATTGAATTGTCTGATGGTGTTTGATAATGGATTTTGGCCTTCCCAATCTGTTCTTCATAAGCTTTCAGCATCTGCTGGATGTAGTAACCTGGCTGGATCCATAGTCCATCTTTCTCTAGTTTGAAGTTGAACTCATCATCAACCTTCTCAATTTTGCTCACACTGGTGTCAAGCCTGTCTTGGGTCTTTGGAAGAAAGATTTCACTGATGTACTTTGAACAACCTGTGAAAACCAAGTCATCCGCATGAATCAAAATGATACTCTTTTCATTTTTTCCTAGGCATGGACACGGAGTGCTGAACTTGTAATTGAGTTCCTCAGTGAGGTACTCTGTGAACAAGTCAAACCATGGTTTTGCTCCAACTCTTTGTCCGGGTAAATTTCTCTTCACCAAGAATTCTCCTCCTCCCAAGTTTACGTTCAATGGTTTCTCTTGTGGAACTGGCAAGAATGCATCCTTCACACCAAGCATCCTAGCATGTGGGAAAATGCTCCTTCTCCCTCTCTTGCTTCTTCTTCACTGACTCTCTGCAAGACTATTGTGGGTGTGAGCTTCAGTACGTGCCCTGAAGTCGCTGCTGGCGAGAACATGTCATCTCTCTTTCCTTCAGCAAAAGCAAAGTTCTCTTGCAACTTGTCTTGATCTTCTCTTCCACCTTTTGCTTGTTGTTTCATCTTCATAGTGGCACGGCTTCTTTCTCAAGTCATGCACATGTCAGGAAACTGATTCCTTCTGCGCTACCTTCTGGTTTCTCTAGCACCTGCATCTTCTGGAGTCTTCTCTCTTCCACTTCATCAGCTACTCTGTCTATCCACTCTTCTGGATCTCGTTCAGGTTTATATTCTCCATCACGCCATTAGCATTCAGGTCCATTCACTTCATCTTCTTCTCCATCTCCTTCTTGTTCACAATCTTCTTCATCAACTTCTTCTGCAACTGGAGATAGCTCATCATCAGGGAGTTGCACCCATCTATTCAGCACCCAACTGGCATGTCTTGGTGCCCAAGTCCACAAAGTGCATGATATGACCTATCCTGATACCAAGTCTCGACTGCACACCTTCAATGAAACTTCCTGCAAGCTTTCTTGGCCTGTCAATACGGTTGATGTAATCGATCTTGTAGTGAGTCCTAGACTGTGGCGAGCACTGATCAGCATCTTTAGGATCTGTCTCGTTGTGGGTTCATTGTCACTCGCGCAGGCGATTGCTGAATGCCCCAACAATTGACTCAAATGCATCAACTCTTGCGCAATGAGACGAAATTGGCTCTTGCTTCCTAATGGCACAACATGAATGTACCCAGTCTGCTCTTGCTGGCTTTGTCTCTCTAAATACCTTGCTGCTGTGTAGCAAAAGTCAAAGCTTAGCTCGGGGATACTTCCTCTCTTTACTCCATCTGTTCTCTCACGGCGATCTGGACGCGCTCGATGCTCAATGCATTCCTTACACCAATCGGCATATGGCATGTGCGTCAACCTGCGTCGTGCCTGAGTGGCTTTACCTGGCATCTTTGCCACACTTTGGTAATGCCTCTCTTGTCTCTTGAGCTTTTGCTTTAGTCACCAAGCTTTTTGCATTCAAAAGTTCCATTTTCTTGTTGTGACTGAGGATCTTTGTGTAGACCTTTAGATTAGAGCCACTGCCTGAAATGCCGAGAATGAATACGCTGCCCTCAAAGTTGCCAAAGAAGAATCCTTAGTCAACTCTATTCCATTCGCCAAGACTTTGTCTACACCCATTAAGCTCAATTGTAGTTCACATTCAAATTCCTCATCGTTCTTTTCACCTTCTTTCTGACCTTCTATCTCCTTCTCCGGTGGAGTAGGGGTAATCTCTTTGATTGCCTGCTCCACTTCTTTGTTTCTCCCTTCTCTGTTTTCAAGCTTCTGTATCCTGGCGCAAAGAATCCCATATCTTCTGGTGGCGCTGGCTCATAGCTGAAGATTGTGATTGAAGGAATGACTGCATCATCATTAAAGAACTGCTCATCAGGCATACTTTCACAATGTTGAGGCATTAGCCATCGACCTCCTGTTTGCACCAAAGTGGTTCTCGTTAGCTCTGGTGATTCTTCCTCTTCTGGAATGACTGTGGGATCCACATATCTTGAAGTCAATAAGCTTCCAACTGGGCAGTTCGTGTTCATTGAATCTCCAACCTGCTGCCTTTTCCAAAGCTTCATGTACTTGCACCTCCAAGCAGCTTTCATCTTCATCTCTAATGACTCTAATGCGGCCGCGAACGGTCAAAGAGCGATTTTGCAAGTTGAGTGGTACCTTCAAGTCACCATTCTCCAAAGGTTTGCTCTCGACCATTGATTCCCAAACCATGCTCCATCAGTCTTTCATAGCAACGTATGGGCTGATGCAATTTTGAACTGAAGATCACATTCTCTTTGAGAAGTACTTCACTTCCATCAAGGTCACGCAAAGAAACCACAACACTTTTTGGAACTGGAGCCGCGGCGGCGTGAGACCTGAGGGCAAGCAAAGCGCCGGCCTGGTGTTGCGTCTGTCCCGCGCGGTCCCGTGCGCACCCGCCCGGTCACTATAGGTCACTGGCGCCGAAGGGCACAGCACGTGCGGCCACCATCTCCTCGCCACCGGGGTCTTGGCAGAGAAGGTCCTCGGAATTTGGAGCCCTGGAGCGCGGACTTGGTGGGACCCAGCGGCGAGCGGCGACGGCAGCCTCACGAGTTGGCGCAAGAAATCAAGCAGCACGATGTGGCAGCTCTCAGAAACGCGTGGCCGAGTGCGAAGTGTGAAAACTTGAAAAAGCTGTAGTCTAGTAGCGATGCGAGGAGCCCATCGACATATATAAAGAAGTCGGCGGGCGCTGGCTGGCTGAAAGTTATCAAGCAGACCAAAATACCAAAGCATACTAAAGCCCAGCCAGGAGATTGTGGGGAAAAGTCCATCCACTCCTCTGCATTCGACAGTATACGCAGACATGCCCTGTTCTTGTCGACCGGACAAAAGCCATTTTCATGGTTCATCATACTTCCACTTATTTCACACCACTGGCTAATCTTGATAGTTCCCACGTCAGAGCCACCTTTGTCAGATGGAGATCTGAGGCGAAAAAGGCCGAGGAACTGCTGTCTCCAGTCCTTCGCCTCTTGTCACCCAACCACACCCACGTGCGCCTGGTCGTGCCTGGCGCGCTTCGAAGTGTGCCTTGGTGGCACCATTGATCGCGCAACAGCGCGTGTGGCCCAGCACCTTCGGAGCGTGTGCGGTCCACAAAGCTTGTGGGGGAACGGAGGTGAAATGTGTTGGTGTCGCCTGGACGCCCGTCTCCAGCAATGGCATTCTTTGATGAGATTGACCGCTCGCAAGTGGCTATGTAAAATTTAATGTCACAGCTCAGAACCTGGCCCTGCCTTGCCCACGACTGACTCGGACACCGACAGCGCGGCGTCAGAGGCTGCAAGCAACCGGCGTGAGGGCACTGCCTCGGACACGCCAACGACCGCACACAGTGAACAGACTACAGCTCCACCAAACCTTGCGCCAGTCCAGCCAATGCTTTGGAAACTCTGCGGTGACATTGGCGACGGCTTCTTCAACCGCGTGATCTACTCGCAGCAAGGTTGTGGAGCACGAGCTCGTGGGCCTGAGGCGACCTATGTGTCGACGTTCACGCACGCCGTTCAGTCCAACGGATTGGGCGTGGACCAGGTGCAACTGGGTCCGCAGCAAGCAAGCTTCTCTGGCAAGTGCAACCTTTTCTACTTTCTCCTCTGCCGCTGCACGTAAGCAACGTGTTTCATCGTCGCCACATGGTACGCACAGTGTTTCCTCAAAATGGCCCCACCACACGGACACTCCATCTTCTCTGAGCCATTGACCCAAAGCTTCGCTGGGTTTTTGGTACTGCGTTTCTTTTGACATGTATTTTTGACCTGTCGCGGTTCGACAGCTCGTCCAAGCTTTACAGGTTGAAACTTCCCAGCACGCTTCAGGAGTGACCAGAGTTCTCGAGTCCATGGATGTCGCTCTTGCATGCATAGCAGCGTCGAATCCAATCAGACATCGATCACACTCACTTCTCCCCTTCGGTGTTTTTCTCCCCTTCGGTTGCGCATAAGGTGACTTACAAGAACTAAAGTTGATTCACAGCAGCACGAGTTCTCAATAAA
Source organism: Durusdinium trenchii (assembly GCA_963970005.1). NCBI lineage: Eukaryota > Dinophyceae > Suessiales > Symbiodiniaceae > Durusdinium > Durusdinium trenchii. Next base: position 883,525 of record CAXAMN010008891.1, on the reverse strand, counting down.
AACTCACGCTTTTACACGGATGCGCTGCACATCATATGTGTATCACACATGTATGCATGACGGCCAGACAAAACAAATGCACGGAACATATCAATCAACAATGAAGAAGCCACCACTGCTTCACACCTACCGGCTCAGCAATCTTGGTTTTGTTTCTAGCACGGAGTTGTTTCAATAGCGGCGTCAGAAACCACTTGTTCATGAAGGAAACAGCAACAAGACAACAGCTTGATTCCGCCTCCCTCGTCTCACATTGGGCTCCACTCACATTGGGCTCAGGCTGAGCGCGAGAGCTGAGCCCCAAAGCTTCCGTCACCCTTGGCCGTTGATGGATATGCATGCACCAGAGATGAATCGAAACCCGGAGAAACTTCTTTTTCCTTCTGATATCCTTTTCCTTGCTTTCCTTTGCCTTTGGCATCTTTACCTTTGCCCTTTTGATGGTCATTCTTGCCCTTCTTACCTTTTCCTTTGGCATCTTGGACTCGATCAATTGCAACACTTGTTCTCTCAAAGTTGAGTATTGAACATTGTCGCCAATGGTCAAACTCAAGTATGATTTGAGTTGTCCATCTACACATCTCAAAAGAATAGAAGATTTCAACTCATTTTGAAATGTCGTCCCTGCCTTGACCGTCTCATCAAGCACTTCTTCAAGCTTCAGAAGTTGAGGTTGTAATGCACTGTTCATTGAAAACGCTGGCCATGTAGTGGCTAGCCTTCAAAGTTGGCTTCAAAGCTTTGAAATATCCATTGGAGTCCTCCACAGCTTTCACCAACTGCAGTGCTCTTCCCCTCATCAATGAAGCTAACAACCCATAGAGCTTGATGCACCTGGTCTTCTCCTCTGTAGTTGCCAAGTCCATGTCAAACTTCTCATTTGGCTTGTCATGAATCTCCTTCAAGTCCTTCATGTAGCCCTCATCAACTGCACTCAAATATTTCTCAAACACCCATGACCACTCTCTGAATGCCTTGATCTCTTCTTGTTGTGACTTGTAGTCAAAGATGTTGGGCTTTGCTATCAATTTTGACCATCTGTCGTTGAACTTCTTGTCTTCAACTGCCTTCTTCACTGCCTCAGCTGCTGACGTTGTTGCTAGCGTACTCTGTGGCATAGTTTGAAGTGAAGGACTTCCCTGATCTCCTCCATCTCTAATGTGTACTAATGTCCTTCTGACACAACGTACCAGGTACGGAGTGTCGCTCACAACAATCTCTCACCAGTCCAGCTATTATTTGGGTTCCAAAGGCCCCAAATCCATGGCTCGGGGATCCCAGTGACCTAGGGGCTTTTCCTCCTGGAGCTCCAAGGGGGTTACCCTTATCCTTGCTCCGCTACTATGCGAACCTTTTTCTCAAGCCAAAAAGGCTGCAGTAAGGTCAGACACTGCTGTACATGCTATGAATACTGGCTGTGGTTTACCTTGAACATGCTTCACATATGTATATGTATATATATATAATTGTACACCTTATATGAATATATGATTTGATATATATATATATAACATATATGAGAGAGAGAGAGAGTGCAAATGCATCAAGATTACAGTAACTTGACACAAGGACAAGGGTGCACAGAACCCTGGCCCTAGCAGCATAATTGATCTTGCCACCGCAGGATTTGGAGAAGACATCTATCCGTGGCCTTCTGGGAGAAGACAACCCCGGACATCCCAGGACTGGCACATTGTGAGTTGAGGCCTCCATTTTCGCCGCACAAAGGGCTCCAAAATCCAAGCGCTCTGGGCGTTCGACCAGATGCGTTGACAAGTCTGGCAAACATTCTGGTTGGATTCAGGCTTTGGGATTCAGATGGCCAGGTTGTATACGGTGTAGAAGTGTTTGCTTCAACCAATCCAATCAGATAGAAGCCCAACAATTGGTGAATGTACAACTCTTACAAGTCTTCCGAAGCCAGTTGTAGAGTCACCCGATTGTCAAACAAAATTCTGGTCCATTCAGTCCAGATGTGCTTTACTGCTTTACAAACACTGCGACTGCCTCGCATTTCAACAACAGCAACAAGGCAACAATATTGCAAACCCAAAAAAGAAAACTCATCTGTGGGATCCGGCGTCTGCAGTTTAGACTATAGTATATGCTGCAAAGTGAATGGAAAATGAAAAAAGCGATCCTCAAACTGGTCAGCCCGCACACGCTTGATCTGTCTGAGTCTCTGGTCATTGTGAATTAGGGGTTCCAAAATGACAACAATAGATTATAATAGCATGCGTGGGTTTTGCTGACTCTCCCCCAAATTGAGCCTCCAAGGTTGCACATGTGCGGGTACCAACCAGGACTGGAGTGCATGATAGACCTAATTAGCTAGCGAGCACTGGAAGTACTGGGCAGGCGCTTGAAGGTTGCATCACAATACTCAGCAGCCTGTAATGTTGAGGCGACAAAAATGGACATTGAACCAATCACATCTGTGACGTCAGCCCCACAAAGAGCCTCTCGCTTGCCACGCTTGGGGCAATCCACAAAAGCCAGCGACAGGACCTGCGCACCATAGGAAAAAGCGCCAATTACCTGACACAGGGATTGGAGGACTGCATTTCATAGAACGGTGGTGGATGCAAAAGAAGTATACAACAATCAAGCATATAAGTCTCTTCACAGGCAAGTCGCATACAAGATATCAACCGCGCATGCCTTTGGAGCAGGACAGTTTCGTGCCGCTTCCTCAATGGACAAAAGAGCACGTGTGATCCAAGTGACGGCCGCCACACTGTCAAACACGCAGTTCGCCAGTGCAAAGTCGCGCTCAGTCTTATACTTGTGCTTCGCATCAATGGTTTTCACTTTCTGGTAAGCGCTCACCAAATCACGGGGCAGTCCTTTGGTCTGTGCATCGAAGAGGACATTCGGGAGTATGGCACGACCACCGGCAGAACCCGGACCGGCGAGGTTTCGCAGTCGTTCTGCTATCTCAGAAGACTTTCTTCTGTAAGCCGAGATGTTTCTGGACATCGGAAGGTCCCGGGCCGCAGGCCCAGGCTCGCTGAACTGTTCCGGGCTGCTGTCCGTGCCTCGCAAACGTCGCTTCTCTGGCTTGGCCAGATGCTTCCACCACCTCTGGAACACTCTCCAGCTGGTGTCTCTCGGATGTGTGAGGAAACAATCTTCATCGAAGCCATAGATCGTGGAGCCCGCTGTCGCCAAATCTCTCATAATAGCCGCCACACAGGAGCCTGCCTGATCAAGTGTGGCTGTGCAGGTGGAGGCTGCGCTGGTGAGAAAGGCCATGACCCAAATGAAGGATGTGATTGTATGAGCCACTGGTGCCGTGCAGCCCAGTGGTTCGTCATCGGGGCAAATCTCGGCACGGTAAATGTTCACCACCGCTTTGCCCAAATAAGTGGCCGCTTGGACGGTGTCGATCACACAGCTGGTGGTCACGATCTTGGCCTCGGTGGGGTAGTTTGCATAAGGCTCATCCGGATGATCGAATAAGTTCACATCCCACAAGGCGCGGTGCTGGATCTCGGGCAGCAAGGGGAGCAAGAGATCATGATCCGGTAGAGCATTCGCGGAGGTCTGTGACCCGGTCTCAAGCCACAAAACTACGCTCAGCAACCTGACTCAAAAGGCTGAGTCATCTGGGAAGGCCGATTTTTTGGGGGGCTGCTCCCTCATTTTGGTGGGAGAAGAAGACAAACCAAAAAAACAGGCATCTCAAGCTGCAAAGAATCTCGTGAGAAACATACGGCCTTTCAATGATTGTCCAAAAGAGAAACGAGATGGAAATCATCTATCTCAAAACCTAGATGCAACAAATTGCTGGCAATGAGGCCCCAAACCAAGCTCGTTGCTTTGAAGCACTTCCTCTGTGTCTGGTCTTCAGACTCCGACACCATGAGACGTTGATCCTCCGCCATGGCCGAAGTCAGGAAGTGCCCGACGAATGTGCTGCTCGGGGTGCAAAATGCCTTCCAAATAGAGGTGTTGGAAGTTGTGTGTCCACCATGGACCATGGAAGGTTTCATGACGTCCGCCTCAAGACCACAACAGTAGCTTCTGATCAATCACCAATCTTCAAGCATGTGAAAAAGAAGCTTTGACTTGAGACCCGCCAAAACCTCTGAGTTCACCTTGAGGAACTACCCAACCATTTGTGCTCGTTCCATGCACAGTTCATCCTGACCCTCGCGCCCCAACGCGCACCCTCTTGCCATTCATACTCGCCATGAGCTCTAAAGCCTCCAGGCAAACCCGATGCGGCGGAGCACTCCAGTGGAGCTGGTCCGGACACCGGCCAGTCACTGAAGGGTTTGAAGGGTCTGGAACTGAAGGGTTCGCAAATCCCTCTTTGCCAATTTATGGAGTCAAAGAACCCGCAAGAATCAGCAAGAATGGCTATATAAGGCTTTATATATATATATACACCTTTTTGTACAAGAGAGTAGTCTTCGGGGCAATGTCCCTCTTAGGTTCTTGGCAGAGGCCCTTTTCGAAGGTCGGTCGGAAGTCCGTGCAGCCTCTCAAAGACGGAAGAAAACACCCCGGAAGTTGGGGAAACCAAAACCCGTTGGTTGGGGTGTTTCCTATCAAATATATAAACCCACTTAGGTGGAACAACTAACAGATCCAAGATCAGCCTTCTGCTTCTTGGCTGAAGTGCTGTTGCCTGACCGGTCTAGTACAGCAAGCTTTTGCCCTGGAGCACCCACTGGTAACAAGCATCAGGTCTGCTGGCCCCAAGGCGGTTGAGAGGTCTGTCTTTCCTCGACTTGCACTACACGAATCCAACCCACCAAATCCTGCAAACTGACATAGAAAGGCAAACCAGGGACTCCTGGACCACAGAGTCAGCGTTCACTGAGAAAGACCCATTTGTCTCCCCTTCCCAGCTTCGAGGATGCCTTCACTGACTCCACTTGACCACGTGCGGCCAAGAAGTAGGCGGTGTCCTCAGTCTCCACGGCACTCTTCAGTCGAAGAGTCTAGATGGACAATGATCAGAGTGCCCGGGGCAGCTGCGTTGAATTCCAGCAAGACATTCGGAATTCCAGCAAGACATTCGTTTGTTCATCGGCCTCGCCGATCTGAGTCAGAAGAAACCCTTGTAATATTCAGAGACCTTCTGCTCCGCAGTTGGTTCCAACCCAGGCTCCAATCGTGCTCCACCCCCAGTTGGCTCATGGAACACTCTCTCTCCATGACTCCATGACCGCTCTGCTCCACCCGGTGAGTCATCCGATCCGCGCCAGTCCCAGGGTCCCGACCACGCGGGCCACGGGACTTAACAGCCCGAAGGCCAATAACAAGCACCTTGGATCGGCCGAGCCGCGTCGCGTCGCGTGCTCGCTGCGTGGGCCGCGAGCGGTGTCTGAAACGCTGGAAGCCAAATGGAGTCTGGATTGAACACGTGATGAAAAGAGGCCAGGTGAGCTGGATTGAACTGGGTCAGAGTCATATTCTGGCAAAATTCCATGTTCCATCCACTCAAGAATGACGAGGTCGGATCTGGGACGGTCAAGGATTTGGTGATGTGGAGCCTCCAAGCTGCCCCCAAGATACCCAGAAAGATGTCCGGGAAAAAAGACATGACCGCCAAGCTGATGGAGTCAACGTTCGAGTATCCCAAGCTGTAAGCCGGATTTCGGTCGGGGCTCCGGAAGGGTGAGCAGTGTGAAGTAGAGATGTCAAAGGGAAAAAGGTATGCCAAACGAGAGTTCTCTAAATGCATGCGTGTACGGACAGAAAAGTATCAAAAGTGAACAAAAGTGAAGAGTTCAAGAGAAAAGTCTCACAAAGAAGAGAGTTCTCGAGAAAAGCAGCAAAAACAGAGGTGTCCAAAGGAAACGTATCTCAAACATTTCACTTGACCTTCACTTCACTTCACCACAACACAAACCACCGCGTCATCCTTCATCACCTGCCAAATCATTACAGCACTCATCACACATAACACATTCCTGATATTGTTGGACACTTCCGCCAGCCCGCATCAGCCCGCTACATATCTGAATCTTAAGTATTCTTAAGCCACGTATACGAAGAAAATAACGGCAGCTTTTGTATGCCAAGGAGATCTTCTGAACCCAAACCACTGATCCGTTCTGCCCTTCTTCCGAGGAGCGGAGGGATGCCGATCCACAAGAGCACCTGGCGCCAGTGCTTTCCCACTAAGTCCTGCCGGGGGGCAGGAATCCGTGACGTCCGGACTGATCCGGACTTGTCAAAATGTGTGGTGTCCGGATCTGGACAAAAACCTTGGGTTCTGCCGGCCTCTAGTCAAGCAAGATGGGGTATCTTTGAGTGTTGATCCAGGATGGAGTTCGACTATTGGATCACGAATAGTGGATCATGAGTGTTGGAGATCGCTATTGATCACCATATACATTGTATTTATACCCCCAAAGAGATCCCAGCAAGATTCAATGTGAGCTTGTGAACCCAAACCACTTCCATCATCTACAAGCATTCAATAGACCCTTCGAACCGTGGTCATCGTTCTTCGCGCCACCGGGAGGTCTCTCCGGCAATAGAAGCTGGAAGCCCAGCGCACACCACAAATCTCCACCTCGCTCGATGCCGTGACGTTCAGTGACCGCCCAATTCGGTGTGTACTTCGTCCTTCCAAGGATCCTGGCCCTGGTGTTTGGGGGGCCAAAACCTCCACAGCGAACCCCCCACGACCGAGCCTGCTCCGCCCGAACGAAGAACGAAGAACTCCAAAAAAAACACCTCTGGGTCCCCCTTGGGGCGAAAAGAACTTGTTCGACTCATCTCGTCTCTCTCTCGGTGGCCCGGCAGCAGAAGGCCAACGACATCGCCGCGTTGGTGACGCCACGCAGACGAGTGGGGCAGACCTCGATCCAAAGGAGTTCTCCACTGAGACCATGAGGTCTAGCTCTGCCTGGTGGCTCTGCCTTGTAAAACCGGGGAAATGAGCTGATGAGCTGTGTCTGTCACGTGAAAAAGACTAACAAATCAGCCAACAAAGAACATAATCCATGTTCTCAACTGACTTCCAACGGAGGCGCTCTACATTTGGACTTCAATGAGGTGACTTACACGTCCATTCATTCAGCCGGACACAACCAAAGAACCTGTCCCGAAATCCTCCCCAACACGGGGATTGGGCTGATTCCAGGGTTACTTCTCCCCTAGGCCCTATGGCATCGGGAAGAGATTTAAAAAACTATATATTAGCTTAAAAATAAAAAACAGTGAAAATGAATTCAGCACCAACCCAACCGGGTGCAGGAGGGGCGTCTGCCGGTGTGAAAACCTTCCAGCAATGAACCCCCACCTCGGCCAGAGCGATGAAGGCAGCAGGGATGCCCAGTCCGGCAAAGAAGCCAAAGGAGCTGAAGCCTATGCCTGACTGGAGCTGGTTTGGGGGGGTTAAACATGTTTTTTCAGATGGGTTCTTGCGGATGTTTCTGGTACTTTGTTCCCTTTTTTCCTGGTGTTGTCATGTGTTCCCATTCCTGAAGTAACATGGATCTGGAATTTGGAGCTGGAAGATCAGGACTTCCTCTACTGGGGGTGCTTTGTCAGTGTTGATGTGAGTTTGTGAGGGAGGTGCCCGCCCCATCTACCCGAATTCTCACGTTTCAATTGCTTTCGAATTTTTGGGGGTTACTGGTAGCTACTTGCTCCTAGTAGTACGGCCAGGAGCCCCTAGTAGCGTTCTTGCTCTTAGTAGCGATGCCAGGAGCCCCTAGTAGCTTCTTGTTACTAGTATTTGCAAAACCCTTGCTGGCCAGCTTTCCATTCCAATGATGTATGCCTGCCTGAAGGTCGTATGAACATACACATGTCACATTGGTGTCTGTTGAAATATGTCCAAGCAATTCTGCCAGTTCAGTAGAGGACAAGAAGTTGTGAAATAATCAAACCCTGCTACTGTACCAAGAATCTGACTTGCTCTCCCGGTCATAACAAGGTTTCTTGAAACCTCACGATGGTTTTTGATGCGTTCGTGGCTCTGTATGTGGAGATCTCTCACCCGAACCCCAGCCCCAGCGGAGTGTTTGTTGGATTCCCCGTTGTGAATAGAGCGACTCTCTGCACTTGGTCACCTTTCAACAGCTGAAAGCATGCGAAGGATGCGAAGAAAGGCCAGCCAGACAACCAAGATACACAAGGAGGCATAGCTGGACAGGAAGTAAAGGCCTCACATGGAATTCGTGGCGCTTCCACTTCTCGACAACAAACCACACGGCACTCATGACCAGTCACCTGTGGCATGACTGGCGGATCGACAGTTGGTTGCGACCCCCAGCCATTGACAGGTGCAGGCTATTCTAGATAAGGCAATATTCCTCAGCATGGATATGCCGTCCGGGTACAGTAAATGTATGTAAATGTAATGAATATGGCAAAGGAGACCGTAACAAGACCTTGAAGTGTCTGAATTCTGAATAATTGTGTCTTTCCATGTCCCCTGTTGTCCGTGCCGAATCATTCCATGCATCATATTATGCATCCGTCCTGATGCCAGTTTCCTCCCAGAGAATCCGAAAGGACCCACAAGAAGAAACGTCAACCTCCCACTGAGATTGGACTATTAGATGTTAAGCCAATGCACGTTCGAGTGGCGCCCCTGTTGAAATAAAACTCGGAGGTCTGCGAGTAGGCGCCTTCGGAAGGAAACACCCAGTTCTTTCCGACCAAACGGGCTCGACGAGAAAATGGAACCTCTTCCCAACTCCGCCTAGCAGTGAGCCACACATGCCACAGTATGCCACCATGATCGGCAGCCGTCGCCCGGCATAATCGCCCAAGGAGCCTGGGGACCCAAAGGCGATTGTGGTGGAAACCTCCTTGGAGGTGAAGAATTCCATGTGAACAGAGTGCAGTGGCTGTAGTTGTACTGGTTGATTCTACCCCTTGGATAGAAGGATATCTGGGGTGTGCCTTGGGGTTTGGGACCCTTTCTGAACTGGCACTGGGCAAATCGGTCCTTTTCTCTGGCTTCCACATAAGACCACTTTCAGAATCACAAAAACATGGCCCTGGCCCCGAGAATTATGAATAAACCACCAAAGACTTTGGGATGAAACCATCCACTCCTTGGAATGCCTTCGAAGTCCCAGCCTGAGCTGATGGTGCCCAGCGCAAAACCCATGTAGGTGGAGAGCATCTGAGCCTCCTGAATTATGCAAGCACAGCGCATGTGGTTCATACTTGCATGAAGGCTCTGCGACAGAGAGGCGCGTCTGCAAAGGCCCTGAATGAGACCTCTACTTGGAACTTCGGCTTGACACCTTTTCACTGCTCAGACATTTGAGCGGAACTTGCACTCGCAAGCTCTCTACTACTCTACTTATACTTGGAATCTGACGTTGTGGCAGTGCACAACCCAAATTCGCCACTCGCCCACAGAAACACCCACACGAACGTATGTATACGTGCATATGTATACGTATGTACTGTCTAGGTAAGTGACGTATCTGCCCTGCAATGCGTGCCTGAGCAAGGTCCCCTTTCACATTGAACTCCTCAAGGGGCGGGCATGGGGCAGGAGTGGTTCCCAGAAAAATGATCCGCTCTCTGCACGTCGCACAGGGCCATTCAGGGTCATTTAAGTCAAAACAATGTCTGCTCACCAGCTTGATATGATATGCTTTTGATATGGTATGCTTTAATTATGGTCTAATTATATCTAATTCATTCTATATCGTCTATTTTTTCGCTCTCACCTATCACACCTGTCCTTCATAATGGCAGACGACAAGGCTGCTGAGGTTTGCATGCCGGCTGCTTCTGCCACCACCACGCCTGAACGACAACGCCTCGACGTTCGACCTGGAGAGTCAGACCATCGATCCAACGGACCTGGAGAGTCACACCATGCAGCATGTCCTATCCCAGCTTCCCAGCCTGCGCAAAGCACAAAGACATGGACCTGGTAGAGGCCAAAGCCAATCTCCTTGATTTTCTCCTTGGACAGATATGTTGATGGAGGAGCTTCCAGCGTGCTGCATGTGTCCAAGATGGGTCACCACAAGATTCAATGCGCCTCAATAGAATATCTACAGTTGGCATCCTTTAATATGGCATTTAGTAGTTTAGCATGAACTTCGTGCCCAGGCAACCCGACAATTCTCGAGCTGTGAGTCACAAAACAGTTCTGTGGCTCAAATCCTTGAGAGTCATTCTGTGGTTGACAAATGTCGACAGTAAGCACACCCAGATCTGCAATCAACGAATTCTATCTATATAATTTATATAATTCTAGACGATTCCAGGACGACAAGTATTGAAACGTGAATGATGGTCAGTAGACAAGGTACCAAAGGCAATCTCCCAATTTGAACTTCTGGGAAGATCGTGGAAGACAACTGATCCAAGTGCCCGAAGTGCTTCTCTCACACACTCACCACCAGTCTTGTGAATTATGGCTCTAAAGGGCCTAAGTTCTCACCGCCTCACCCTTCTACACCCCTTCGAGACCCACATGAGTCACCACTACGTGGTCCTACCTCCTATTTCGAGACCCTCATCTTCACCCTCTTCTGCCTGTTCTTCCACACACGCTTCTTCTCCGTTTCTCAGTGCCCGGGCCGAGAGTGACGGTACCCCGGACGTGGCCGGCCTCGGGAACTTACCCCTGGAGGTCCTTTGGAGCCCGGGAAACTAAGAGTGATGGCCTCCAAGCCAAGAGCGATGGCCTCCACCAAGCGGTGTTTCGTTCTTGATCTGATATAAAGACATGAGTGGACCTTTCTTCTGTGCATCTGCTTCAAGGAAAGGCTAAGACTAAGATGCCATGCTGTTCCTACTTTGTGTAGCTGGTAGCCGACAACTCCTTGCTGGTGACAATCTGACAAGGAACTATCGTGCTGAGGCAGGCTGTGGTTGTTCAAGTGACTTCTGTTAAAAAGAGCACTCTGTAGGTACCGATAGCTGACACTATGTGATTCTACACGATGATTGGCCAAGTTGGGTATATAGGTGTACAAGTGGATGGGGCCAAGAATATATTACCCCGCAAACATACTCCTCTTTGACGATACGAAAAAATCTCAGCCGGCCAATTCAAGTCTCTGGAGATCCACTCGGCCTGCCCGCCATGGCAGGAGCTTCACTTTCGAGTTCACAATTCCCTTTGGGCCACCCCACGCTTCACCGCGTTCTCGCACCATGGGGAGAAAGGGGGGAGATACTGGGTGAATCCCAGGTGAACGCCCGAAGAGGGAGGAGGCAGTGAGAATCTAAGGATATCATTGATTGGTTCCAAGAAGAACATTCACTTACTGATTCTGCTGTCCTCTGTTTTGTTTGGTCTACATGCTGGGACTGAACCTTTTCACACGATCGCTCCTCCCTTGGATAAGGTTTCGGTGCGGTCTGAAAGGTCGCACGTCATGGAGCCTCCAGGTTCCGGGCGACACTCTCAGGGTCAGGACATGTCGGAGAAGTTGTTCTTCTCTGGGTCGGATTTTGGGCTTAACTTCTGGACACTCTACACTCTCACAATCACGGAAGCGGAATGGGATAGCCATGGTCCTCGGTCTTCGTGGACGGTTTGGTCTTCGCGCCGACCTAGCCAACCCCCCTGACTGTGACTAAGTCGGGTATTGAGTAAGCTATACTGTACTCCAAATGAGAAGATACTTGAAAGGGAATCAACCTCTTCCGGATTAAGACCTAGAAGGAAGCAAATTCGCAGTATGGGAGCAATGCGCCCACATTGGAGCACCAACCAAAGCGCCCCAACGAAGACAATCTTTACAGAAGATGACAGAACTACAATCCCAATACTGTTGGCAGTTGGGGTGTGTCCAGTACTCCTCTCGGAGTACCCCGTCCCATCCGGCAACCCCATCTCGGTGCTTTCTCTGCGGCGCGTCTCGTCGACGACGTACGCTCGACCCCCGTCTCAACCGAAGCGGCACGGCGCCAGGCGCGGGGGACGCCCAGGCCTATCAGCAGCCATCTAGGTGAAGTTTGAAGTGATACAGCTTCTTGTTTCTAGTAGCTACTTGCTCCTAGTAGTACGGCCAGGAGCCCCCGTTCGTAGCGTCCGATCGCTCCGTTCGTAGCGATGCCAGGAGCCCCTAGTAGCTTCTTGTTACAGGTTAGATACTGGACCTGGTACTCTGATGGCAGTATAACCGACCGATGGAATTTCAAAATCCACAGGCGGTACGGAACTCGAAGATGGTCGAAACCGGCATGAGCTGTGAGGGTCCACCATGTTCCAAGTTCAATTTCGCTCTCACCCGAAGGGCGCTGACCAACTACACGTCCTGCTGACCCGGACGACTTCCCAGCGGCAGAAGCCGAAGGCTGGGGCACGGTAGCTACCCTACCGATGCGCTGTGTGGAATGAACATGGCCTGCGAAATCCCTTCCGGTGCTGTTGGGACCTTCAGGTATCTTGAAAGTGATCCTCAATCCCCATGAAAGAGCGATCGCAGGCCCAGACCGGATCACCACTGGATTTTTGCTCGGTGGTAAATGCCATGCCTTTGGGATGCCTTGGCGCCTGCTGGAGCCTTTCCATTCATCTCAAACCAGGTGTACGTCCGTGACACATGAAAGTAGAGTTCACAAGCTGTTTCTAGGGGAAAATGGGCATTCCTTGTGGGGCGTGTTTCACTTCCATGATTATTAATATGTCAGTAGTGGATCCATCATGATCTATCTATCTGAAGCAAAAATAGAAGCTCTTCTCGCGCTCGTCGTCACTGAACACAACGGGTCTCAGCGGGGGTGAAACACGGCCGGTCGGGTCTCGACACCTCCAAAGAGGTGACATGAAGGTGGTTCCATCCAGAAGGAGCTGACGATTCGCAAAATGTATTCGCTATGTGTATCAAGGCTTTTCACTGGATGCCGGACGATCTCTATGTGGAGTAGTTCGCTAAATGATATGGTCGAAATCCTTTTGGGAAGAACCCCTTGCATTGACACATCATGATCTGTTGGTATTTTTGGCTGGAACCCGGAGACTCTAAGCTGTGTTCTCAAACCAATACGTTCTTCAATGAGGTTGTTTCCTTCCCATTTCCCTGACTGCCATCCTTCGGCCTGAGACTTTGAGCTGATCCCCGTAGCCAAACCAACACATGTCGCTTGAGCAATTTCCAAGGGGCTAATTCACAAGCACCCTGACATGAATGAATGTAAATGGTTGATGCCGTATGGCATGGTAGAAAGATGTAAAGAGTGATTTCCCTGACCCTGCTGACCTGGCCACTTAGGTTTTTTGTATTTGAATGTTCATTCTGTGTCCGTTTATTAAAGCCAAATCCTTTGAGCCGTTTATAAAACGATTCCATCTTCCTGAATTGTTTCCTACTGAAAATCCCATAAGATCCCACATAACGGTGGTTGGTCCAAGAACTGTGTATTGCATCTTGCTCCTTCACAATTTTACTTTACTACTAAGATGGAGACTTGAATTCTGCCTTCAGCTCCGCTCCCACACTTCGGGGGCTCAGACTGTGCTGCGAATTCCTGCTCCAGCAGAAGACACCCGTGTCAAATGCCGCGATGCCCACGCTGCTCCATAGGAGCAACAAAACAAGGGATCATCAAAAACTTCAACCCAATTCTTGTTCATCTATTGTTTGTAGCAGGTTGTGTGCCAGTGTCTGGGGTTGGGGTTGTCTACATCCAGTCTGAGAACCACAAGGCGTCACAACGGCGCTGCTGGCGACCTGCTGCCAAGCAATCATCGAAAGGATGCGATTGGCACATCACGAATCTCTACTGAACTACCAATTTCCTCGCAGAAAAGAGAAAGGCCTATCCTTCACAACAAACAGACGCCGGGTGCTTTCACCTCTTTCTCCAACTGAGTTCTGTGTGAAGCAGCGATAGACAGCTGAGAAACGTTGTTCCTAAGCATCACCGGAAGCTGTTTCCTCACCGACCCCCCCACTCAATTTCAGACCATCGACAGATCGTTTCCGAAAAGCTTGCCGTTATATACTAGTGAATGGGTAGCCAACACAATGATAATGCAGATCCATCAAAAATTAATCTTCAAGCATCCAGAAATGGCTTGGCGAGGGCGGTGCGAGAAGCTTTGGGCTGGCAAAGATGGGTCCTGACCCTGATGTGGCGTTTCCTCTTGGCTTCTGGATGGCGATTCCGTGGTAGCGCGCATACTGCGCATGTTCATAGATGCTCTTGTGTCTTTAAATTAGAAGGAAAACATATGCAAAAACTGGTTGAACTCGGCTATTTGTCGCCTTCTTCAGATAAAGCTCGATCCACAGCAAGTCTTCATGTCAACAGCTTCCCCAAAATCCTTTAGTGCTCACAGTGCTCACTCAACAAGCGACCCGCTGGATGGAGCTATGTTGAAATAACATGACTTACAAGTGTTGCTTGCTTTCAGTCTGAGGTGTGGTCATCGATTCCCCATGGTTCAACATTGTGAAGTCGTCTATCATATCCTCATGATATGGCTGCTTTTAGACCAGGTGCACCAAACCCAGAGGTACGTCAATGCCTTTGAAGATCTTTGAAGGAGTACTTCTGACGTCCGCATCCCACACCTCTTTCTGTTGGCATCGGGATTCATTGCATCCCGCGACCCACCGCAGAACCCACGAACCGCACCGAAACCGAAAGCTCTTCGGACCTCTGAAGCGAGGCCGCCCTCAATCAAAGCTGAAGGAGGAAATCGCGGTCACCTGGCACTCACCGGTCCGAAGAGGCCATTCGCCGGGTTCCGCGGTGAGTTCACCGGGCGAAGGGAACCTGGACGGATGCGGTGAACTTTGGAAGCTCTTGGATGAAACTCAAAAAAGGCCCGTCGTACAGTTCGGTGGGTGAAAAAACCCTCAGCCTCTCCACATGAGGTCACTTTCTGCGAAATTCAGACTTCTCCTGGGGAGCTTTCAGTCAGTATGGTTGTATTCGGAAACTGGAGGGATGTATTTGGAAACTGGACGGTTGTATTCGGAAACTTGTATTCGGAAACTACAAAACTATAATCGGAAACTGGTACGGTTGTATTCCGAAACTGGCACGGTTGTATTGGGAAACTGGAGGGATCTCGGAAACTACGAAGACCAACACCAAACATTACATGGAAACAAAGTAAAACTACAGGGAATTGACTTCTTCGCACCGCGGAGACTGACAAGCTCAGTAGTAAGTAGTGAAGGCACTATTTATTAGTAAATCAAGCTCACTTACTGGTGTATACTGTACACTGTATACATGTTTGTCATTTCTGGTTTAGCTTTGTATTGTCGGCCTCTTCTCGGCTTCCATGGCAGTACAAGTTCAACACCCCAAGTCGTATTCAGACACTGCGCTGTATTCAGAAACTATTTTCGTTGTATTCAAAAACTATGTCGTCGTATTCAAAACTACTTTGTCGTTTTCAGAAACTAGTTTGTTGTATTCAGAAACAATTTTCGTTGTATTCAGAAACTATTTTCGTTGTATTCAGAAACTACTTTCGTTGTGATTAGAAACTATCTGCGCTGTATTCAGAAACTACTTTCGCGGTATTCACAAACTACTTTCGCGGAATTCAGAAACTATGTTCCTCGTATTCTGTACAATTTGTGGGGGGTGGGGGGGGGGGGGGGCGGGGCAATAAACATAGGTCATAGGTGGGTAGTTGCGTGAAAAGTTGATGATCTCTAGGATGAAGGGGTGTATGTTCTTCCAGATCTGCATTTGTCTCTGCAGCTCACGTACTTAGCTGCTACTCCTCCCAGGTCTTCGGACCCGAGGTGCCCCGTGCGCGCGGTCCCGCGCGCTCGACCCGCGCGCTCGCTCGAGCTGCGCCTCCTCCTTCGTCTCGCTGCGCACCTCCGCGGCGCCGGAGCTGCCGCCAAACCTCGGGGGACGGTGAGGGTGACCGGGGGGGCGGGGGGTTTTGAGATCGTGGAACGGGTCTTAAAGGAGATGAGGGAAGGAGGTTTTCTTTGGGGGGAGGTGGCCTTGATGAGAGGTGAGGTGAAGTGGCAAAGATGAGGGGAAGCGTTCCGACTGAATCACCTAACAACAGGTGCACCCATCCATTCCATCCATGTCCGAAAGCAATCTGCCTATGTTCAGTCTTTAAGAAGATGAACGTGGAACAAGATGTTTCACTACAAGAACCCTTCAACTTCCGACATCCTCTGTGTCTGAGGTCCTGGATGCAACTCGACAGGGGTGTGTTCCCTTCAACGGCTGATCATTGGAAAATGATTTGACTGTTGGCGTTCAGAAGGATGAACTTCTGCAAATGCACCGCAAAGAGAAGAAAGGGAGATCATCGGGGAAGGAACTGATGGTGGGTCAATGCTGTATGGACACTTTCTTGGTTGGTGTTGGTGTTGCGCAACCCATCAAGCACATGTTTTCCTTTGGGATCCTGTCTGATGCTGACGCATGCTGATGCATCCCCCGTTTCAACGCGCGGCTCTTCTAAGTCCCGAAACGGCCACCAGGAGCGGCCCTCAGCCTTACAGGTCTGCGAAAGTTTTCGGGACTAACCAGGGACGTCTCCTTTCCAACCGAGATGTGTCTATTTTTTTCCGGAGCAAACATAATGTTGTTGTGGAAGATTTTTAAAGCAAACACCAAGGAAGTTTTGGAGGTTGCAAATTATGAGCAGACTGTGCACTGGCATGTTCCTTTACTTCCAGTCGATTTGGGATCTGCGTTGCCATTACATTTGATCCAGTTGACTGGTCAAGTGGGTAACTCATCAAAAACACCATCCGGAACCCTGCATCACGATGTTTGCCAATCCCAAGCTCCAGGGTTCTCAAGTCATTCAGCTGCTCATCGTTCGCCCTCATGGAGTTTCCTCTTCTATGATTCAGGTCGCCACAGCCCACTGGTGATGGGAGAGACTTCAAGTACCCTGTTCCAAAGCTGGAGTAGACAAATTGTGAGGCCAAGCAGCACCCCAGCAGACTCCTGACATTCGCAAACGTGTGTGTGTGCCCACACCTGTTTCTAAGGAATCTGCATTGCATAATTCACTACTGGTGGACAAACTCCTTCACAGCAGGGGGG
>CAXAMN010008891.1:831109-866562 GCA_963970005.1 Durusdinium trenchii | reverse complement strand
ACTGGTGGACAAACTCCTTCACAGCAGGGGGGCAGAGAGGACGTGCAAGGCTCTGCCCAACGAAGCTCTTTGCACTCGTCCCAGGAAGCGGGAGCTGATCACTCCTGTGTACCTGCAATTTTAACTCCATTCGTTTCCCTTCATCAGTAAAGTGCTAATGAGTTTTCCTCGGTCTCACCCATGTTAAACAATACTGTTGATGCGGACTCCTTCACCTTTCCGTTTGCAAGTCAAGGTCTAGTTCCTGCAGCCGGTAACGTAATCACTAGAGTGGATTACCGCAACTGATTTAGCTCTTGCGAGCATCAATCTAAGTGGGTGGGTGGGTGGGTGTGCATCCGTGCGTGGAGTGCGTGGGGTGTGAAGGTCTAGTAGCTTCTTGCTCCTAGTAGCGATGGCCTACACACTGGGCTTCCTCACCCGCGGGCGCCGGTCTCTCACCTCGGTCTTCGCATCGGTCACCTGACCACGCGGACCCAGAGCTCCGGCGTGAACCGAAGCTCCAAATGGCTCAGTTGCTTTTGGTGGGCCATTGGTTTCATACACACAAACTTTGTACAATGGAAAATGAGATATCATGAGATTACATGAGCCATCATGAGTCTATTTCAGCAAACTGTGCTTGTTAGGGGGGATTGAAATTCTGACCCACACCCTGTGCTGTCTGTTTGGTTTGTGCTGTTTGATTCCCTGGAATGATCTATATCTACAAACAAGAGAACGGCGTCGGTTGGCCAAGGTTCATTCAATATGACACAGTGTATTTCCAAATTCCCATCTTTAATCCCATATTCACATTCAATCAATGGTGATTGGTTCTGCAAACTCAGGGAAAGAAAGGGTAGCGGTAAGGGCCTGGGGGCAATAAATCCTCCTAGAGATCCCAAACAAGGCATCTACAGTCTACATGCCAATGTTGGGGGTACATCCCATGACCAGTAACAGTGGATGATGATGGTTAGTAAAGGCCTTTCTTCAATATGATACTTCTTTTTCCGACTGTTAAAGGTCATGGGACAAACCGATTTCTCGCAAATCAGTGTCCCCCTGACACCCCCAACCTCTCCCCAACTGCGCCTCGATGGTCAAGTCCCAACTCTTCCCCGGCGCAGCCGCCGAGGCGACCGAGGCCGCCGGTGCCCGTGCGACACGCGCCAGGTTAGGCGTGAGGTTGCTGGGTGGCCCATCGGCCTCCGAGCGCGGGAGAGTTGGACGTTCTCGAAATACTAGTAGCTTCTTATTACTAAGAGCGATAGCCTCCAACCTAGGGATTGGAATTGGAGTTGGATCATGTTGGATCTTTGAAAGCAATGCCCTCTGGACGTTGGATCACGGGGGGTTCCACGGCGGCGATCAGGTTGCTTGGCATGCGTGTTTTTTCACCGCCGAGGTGATTGGATGGACTTCTCTTCCGGGCTGTGGGCGCCGGACTCGATTTTTACCAGCGGAGAGCCGATCGCTTTCGCCAATCGAAAGCCGTGTGAAACTGCAAGTGCAGCCAAGGAGGTTCGAGACTCGCCAGAGCCCAGCATGCCCCCTACTACTCATACTACCTTTACTTCCATCTGCCAATGTTGACACAAGCAACCTTGTGGGTGATTGTGGGTTTGGAGCCTATTCAGCTGAAAAGAAGAGACCCTAGTGTCGCAACCGATCCTTATACTAACCCTATCTGCTGAACTCACTCAAAAATTTGCGAGAGAAAGAGAGAGAGAGAGAAGAAAATAGAAATAGAAAGCTAGTAATAAAGACATTAAAAAGGGTATGTTTAAAGGATCTCCCCTCCACCTCTCTTTCTCTTTCTCTCTTTCTCTCTCAGCAAAGGAGAGAGAGAAAGAGAGAGCTCGCACAATTTTCCACAGGCGAACCTCCCATCCCACTTCCAACATCTTCCAACCGACGCCCACAAACGACCCCAGCCGCGAAATCAGATCCCACCCCTGCGTGGCTCTGATTCCCGCACCGGTTCCCACATGGTCGTCGACCGGTGGTCGACCACCCGCCTCAACTCCATCCTCGAGGATGAGGGTCTGCTGCTTTCTTCGCATGCCTGCGGATCCCAAAAGGCGGAGAAAGCAAACAGATTGCATCGTTGGATCAACCGTTTGATGAATCAAGGTGGACCAAGGCTTTATGGAATAAACATCGACGATGGAAAACTTAAGTCTGATCTATTCCGGAATCCCAAAATTCGATAAAAGTCGATCTTTACAAGGAAACATGTTTGGGATTCGCCACCCCATTCTATCTTCCAATAAGCTGAAACTGAAACATATACCTATACATGCATATATATATATAGCAAGAACCCAAGCAGGTGGCTTCCCCATGTTCACAGCTCAAACGAGTGAAGGTCCTCCATGGCACCTGCCTGCGCCCACCTCACCCCGGAAGTGCGGCAGCCTCGGTGCGGCTGCCATCGCCAGGCTGTCGGAGTTGGGTAACGCAGGCGAGAAAAGACCCACTTCAAATCAAAGGATAAAAATCAAAGGATAAAAAATGGAGAAGACCCCTACCATCACACCTACTCTTCAAATATATTTCAAACGAACTTGAATGTGACTCTAGGGGAATCTTCTCCAAGATCTAGACTTGACCTTGGGATTTCTGGTGTTGGTCTTGGGACCTTTGTTTGGTGAGTTCCTTGTTTCATCGACCGCTTCTTCGTTCACCACCTGGTGGCATGGGGATTTAAAGAAAAACGATCATTTCAACAGGCTTGTGCTTATCGTCCTACAGGACTTCTTCCAACAGCTTCCAACGGAATGGAAGATTCACCAGCAATTTGATTGAGTCTTGACATGTCTTGACAACATACAACCACCTCGTTTCAGGAGACTGCTTCTTCATGAGCGACAGCTTTGCTGCTCAGTAGGGCGTTCGTCACGTTCTGGTGCCGATGGGAAAGGGGAGGAGGCCTGACATCCATCTTCACTCCGGACATCCATCGTGTCCCTTTGCTGGGCATTTCAGCCAACCTTGAGAGGCTCCTGCGCATGGATTCAGTCCGATTCTGTCCTCTGTGCGACGATTCAGTCGCATCAATTCTAATTACTAATAGCTTCTTGTTTCTACTAGTAAGGCACTTGTTACTAGTAGCGATGCACTTGTTCCTAGTAGCTTCCTAAGAGAATCAAGAAATCAATGGAAAATGTTTGCCCAGATTCATCCACCGCAGGCTGTTTGCGTTGGGCGGCCCTGACTCAAAGGAGGCTTCGTAGAGATTGTCCTGCGCTGTCGCTTCGCCCCAAAAGGAGGCGCTCTCACCGGATTCACCGAGGAACAATGGGTCCGGTGCTCTTCGGTTTGCGGGACAACTCGTCCATGAAAGCTCATGAAAGCTCGCTGGTTGGATGGGAAAAGGATCGGACCCCTGGTGTGGGGCCCACTGGTATGTGGATGGACGTTTAATTTTGAGGTCATCCACACAGAAATCCTATCCACATGCTGGACGGAGTGATGAACATGAGTGAAGAAGTTCACCAAAAAGGACCATGCTACACTCCCAAGAAAATCAATTCAACTGTTAAGCGTTCGCAAGTCACCATGTATCAAGGCAAACAAGTTGAATGAGTGTGGGTGTGATTTAGCATGATCAAACATCTCTCGGCTTTGCTCTGGAATGGTCCCTAAATATGTGTGCTTTCGGCAGCGCGGCGGCGCGCTGAAAAGCCTCGCTTCCACCGAGAACCAGACTCGCCTCTTCGATGCCTGCCAGGCTTTGTACGCTTTGCCGCGCCTGGCGCGCGATGATAAATGATCGATGAAGAGAAAACCTGCAGAACCCCCATGGCGACGATGACGGGGAAAGAGGAAGACGTGCCAAGTCCGACGATCCGACTTCGAACGATATCACCAATTCGTGGAGTTCGGTTGGCTCTTTGGAGCAATCATTGACGTTGCCGGATTTGAAATCTCTTAGATTCATTTCAATATGTTGGGTATATCTCCATGATGGTTCAGTTGCAGGCCTTTCTCTAAAATAATTTAGGAACAAGGGCATCGCTACTAGTAACAAGGGCATTACTACTACGAGCATTCTTACTACTAGTAACAAGAAACTACTAGGAACTTGTGTACCCTCTCAATATCTTTCATGTGACCTGTTGCCGCCTTCGGATCGCCCCAGGCACCAGCACCAGCGGCTCCGGGCGCGCCCGGTAAGGGCCTTAGGTCGGCGTTGCCCGATGTGCCACTGAGGTCGGCGAAGGTGGTGCAAATGTAGCTCTTCAAATCGAGAAGAGCTAAGATAGCTAAGGGTCTGGTATCATTCCAACTGCTCTAGGAGAGAAGTCATTATGAAATCCGCTGAACATCTCATCGTGAGATGAATCTCACGCCTGAGAACTTCGGTCAGATTTTGGACAGATGCTACACCTGGGGTCCAATCCATGTCCTGAAATTGACGTCGTTACTGTATCCTCTCGGCAAAAACCAACAATGCTGGCAGCAGTGCCCTGGAGGCAACCGAGTGGGGTGGGTCGTGCTCCATGTTCGGAGAACAAGTCCGCAAAATACCGAAGATGACATGAGAAAAATGATTTGCCTTCTGAACAAATTGTGGAGACCAAGCCGGACCAAGCCTTCATCTACCAAATGGAACATGTTCTTCTTCTTTTTCCAAACCTGCATGGTCATGTCCTTCCTGCTCTCAAAGGAATGAAGAAAGATCGATGTTCGCAGAACATGACAAACTGCACACGTATTCCTATGACGTGGGGTGACCAGTCAAACAACTCTCACCTGTTGAGCCTCTCCAAGTGTATCAGCTGTATGCTTTCATGGGGATCCAAAAGGAATCGATTTCACCACCGAAGTAATGGTGAAATGTGAGGATCATAGTATGGAAGGGGATCAGAGTCGAAGTCAAAATTATATAAGCTTGTCAAACTGCCCATAGCTCACCAAAACATGCCTCACCAACCAACCTCGTTGGGAGGGAACGCTCTCTCTGTCGTGAGGAAGGATAAACGCTTTCAGGGTGCTAACCGCTAGGGGATACAGATATAGCAGCAAAAGAAGTGCAAACTACCCAGCTTGAACCCCCAAGGAACTATGAAACACCTCTGCACCTGGGCTCAACTGCTAAACAACCAACTATTGCTAATTCTTTCCATCAAATTATAAGATCATATAAGATCTATATACTGATCTACTTCAAGTCTCTTATTAAGACCTACTTCTACTGATCTACTGATCTACTGACCTGAGACCGGAGACCCCTGCCTCGCTTCCCCACTTCCCCTTGACCAGCGACTTGCCCCTGTTCGCATCTCCAGCCCTGGCGAAGATTCGTGTGACTTCTACGCCCCCAGAGAGAGGAAAGCCAAGAGTTGTAAAACAAAAATTAAAACAAACAGGCGCCCTTGGGCCATAGAAAGCCTGTTTTTGGATCGTGCCCTTTTGCAACGATGGAGTGTCATTGAGGTACACTCCCCCGTCATGAGTTGAGATGAGTTGCTTGGCCCGTGCTCACTTGTGAAGACTTGGTTGTGCAGGGATTCGGGCTTGGATTTAAAAATGGTTGGTCTGTGCGTGTTCGTTTGGTCCTTCCTTTGGGTGCACAAGTGGAAACATCTCGAATCTCAGGTGATCCGCCCAGCTCATCCAAGTTCCTGTTTTTCCGCCTGCCTGGAAGGAAGGGAGCCACCTCAGGAGTCCAACCCGCAGTTCGAAGTTCACTGTTTCTTTTTTCAGCGACAATGGCAGGTCGGACAGGAAATGTCAAACCTGTGACTCAAAATGACACAAGTCATCTATCTGCCCTTTCAATCGAGCAATTAGGTGCTCATGTCCTCCCTTCATCTTCAGTCACGCCCTTTGAGATCAAATGAAATATGAACAAGCCTTGAACAAGCAGAGAAGTTGCTCCAGACCTCTTCACCTCTTCAAAGAAGATCCCATCCAGAACTGACCGATCTTTTCCCACCGGGAAAACCACCTCAAAACACCACCAGAACACCAGAGCACCTACCGAAACACCATGCCTCAATGTTTCCGGTCACCACGCAGAAACGGCCGAAACCAGCACCAGCCGCACCAGCTGCACCAGCCGCCCCACGGCCTGACCCTCCCTGGGAATCCAGGCCCGACGCCAGGTCCAGGCGTTTCGGTGCCTGGGGTGGTCCGAGTCTGCCCGACGCGTCTCTCGACGCCTCGAGACGACGGTCTGGGCAAAGACCCCACCGTGGCCCCAAGGAACGGGTCGAAAAACGCCATTGCAGGAAGTAATCGCGCATTCAATAACCTAGGCAAGTGCAAACTGGACATGAATTGTTTTTTTCATGTCCAGTTTGCACTTGCAGGAAGTAATCATGTGGTGCCATGGTTTAGTTTAGTTCCATGCGCTCCATCTCAGACCTTAAACACCCTTGGGTCAAATCACGTTGTTTGAGACATCTGAAGGTGGGTGACTCATCCATGATGATGTCATACCTCTCAGATCGTCCACAACGGCCGCCCACGGCCGTGGAAAAACCGATGGCGGTGCCGGCCGTGGTGTGCCGGCCGTGGTGTGCCGGCCGTGGTGTGCCGGCCGTGGTGTGCCGGCCGTGGTGCCCATGGCCCGGCCCCGCTACACAACTCCTTCCAAGGAACGGGAAGCCGCTCGTCCAGCAGCAACTCCTGGAGAACATGGAAGTCTATCTAAGCCACATGAGAATGATGCAAACACATAATATCTTATAATATAGACAGCCCGTGATAGCCCAACCTCATTTTCAGCTTACTCCACCATCCTCCACCATGTGGAGGCCGAGAATCGCTTTCGTGTTGCCGCATCTGGGTTTCAACCCACCGAGGAAAGCTCAACAACGTTCTGCATGCTCAATGCGGCTCCAGACCATTCGAGGAAAAAGGACTGAGGATTCTCTCCAACTCTCTGAACACAACGAAACCCCACAAAACCTGATTCATCTGCCACAAAACCCCTCAGAACCCATGTGTGGAAGCCCAGTTTGAGCCAACTCTCTGGGTTGCACTACGGGAACCACCACGTGTGGCAACTGGTGTGTTTCACTGAATCTGTTTCACCTGACATCCCCAAAACCAACAAAAGCTAAAACACCCTGCCATCCACTTGCAAAACATGACCTCTGCCCTTGCAACATGACCTTTTCCGCCGGAAAACCGTCCCACACATCCCCTCGCCTCAGCGAGGCCATCCAAGGCGTCGTCCAAGCCTTCCAGTTTGCCTGAAGGAACGGCAGACTTCGCGGAGCACCAACCAGCGGAGCGAGACCGTCGTTCGTTGGAGGTCGAAGCAACGTTCGATGTCCGGGAGGCGGCTGAACGGTATGTTCGCATCGCTTCGAAACAGAGTTCGCTGGATCCCCAGCCGAATGTATTCAGAGGTGGTCTCTATTAAGAAGCAATGGACCACGAAATGACATGAAAAGATTCCGTCCTCGTACAGTACGTAGACAGAATTGTAAGGATCTGCAAGAAACCCACAGTCGCAGAGCATTTTCCCGGCCATCAACAAATCAAGCCCAAAAAGACAGGGATGAAACAGGTATCCATGACTAGAATGTCATTGGTCCGCTCGCGCGATCGCCTGTCTTCACCGGCTCTGGCCGCTCGACCTCCTGGCCCAGCGACTCAAAGGAGAGAAAGGAGCGCAAGTCAAAGACTCAAGCGAAAGCAGCAAGGAGGTGCGACAGCAAGGAAGGAGGTCAGCAGCAAGGAAGGAGGTGCCCCATATGATTTTCGCCTGACCCATTTGGATGAATCTAAAATAGGTGAGTGTTGCAGAACATGGTGAGTTCCCACCGATCGTCTGTATGCTTCTTTCTCGAAAAGCGAAGAGACTTCTTGGTACTGTCTCGTTCCGTCAAACTTGCTCAGGGGCAGAGTTTCCGAAACATATAAAGGTGACCGTCCACAGAACAATTCTAAAACCTAAAAAATGTGCATTTGGCCCAAAAATCAACAGCTTGAGACCACAGAACCCTCCTTTTCCGACTCTACTAACTGCGTGTTGGTATTTGCAGTGCTCCTCCAAAACTTGTATTCTCAAAACAAAAAAGGTGAATTCAAATTCAAACCAAACGAGGCACGGGTGCTTCATGCACCAACCACCCTCACGGCAAGAGGCTTAGGGCATGACTATGTACCATGTGTTTGAATGATCATAAAGTGCCTTGGAAATGATATGAGATAAATACCAAGGATGGTGCCGTGGAACACAGGGCACGTGAGACGATTTCATCAACCACCACAGTCCACGTCTAGTTTCATCGATCTAGCTTCATTCAGCTTTCAAGAGGTGATTGTTGAGTATCATCTTTGCAGGGTTAGAACCCACATGGAAGTGAGTCAAAACCAGGCCTACCAAGGTCAAGCGACACGGCGTCACAAGCATGGACTCCGTGTTCGTGGGGTGGGGGGTTGGGGCTCCAGGTTTTGACCCAGCACCACATCTCTTAAAATCTATCCAGGTCCATCCTCGATTGGCGTACTTGGAGCTGTCTTGTGTTCAGACCTGGCTGTGCTCACAACAACAAAAACACGGCCATGCGAAATGTGCTGAAGCTGCGTTGACTGATCAACCTAAAAGAAACTCATCAAAAAATGTCGCTCCAGTTTTCAACATCACTTTGGTCCGTCTCCTTCCTAGAGAGCCTAGGACTTTGCCTTCCCCGTTAGACCGGGAGGCCTCGAGTCTTTCAGAGGTGGGGAAAGGCTCAGCCTGAGCGTCGCTTGGCGATTGCTTGACTGTTTCGAGGTGCTGAAAAACTCAGAACTCACTCCTGAGAGGAGCTAGCAAGATTCGCTAGAGGAGGGAGGAGCTCAGGTGAGGTGAGTGGGAAGCGTGCCCCCCTAAAAAATTCACTTTCGAGGAGCCACTAAAAGGATCTAAGAGGGAGAAGCGAATCGCAAGGAGCTCGCTCCCTCGAAAGGGAGAGCGTGCCCCCCCTTTAAAAAATATGCTGTCATGAACAACCTGTCATCTCAAGGGAGAGGCTCTTTGCTGATTCGGATACCCCAGGTATCTCTATGGATGAATTCCTTCCTTTCCCATCTTACGCATCTGGAGAAACCCAAAACGCAAACCGGCGCGGTAAGGACCAGAACACATCCGCTTCTGAACGGTGCACGATTGTTTCGGCGCCGGGCACATCCGGTAAGACCTGATCCCAGTCCTTGGCCTCGGTCGACGGCCGACAGAGTCGGCGGAGTCGGCACGGAGTCGGCTGCAGGAGGTCTAAGCAGGCGCCTCTAAGGTCGCCTGCCCTGGGAAGAGCCCTGCTATCCAACATGAGAGACGATGAGTTTGCGAACTGGGCACAAAGAGGAGAAATTAGAGCTAATGCCATGGAGCAAAATATAAGCCTTTCGTTCCTGTTCGTTATATACCCCGTTGGGTTTCTTTGGTAGGTCGGGTTGCCCATTGAACATACCGGTGACGAAGTCTTTCGATGGCATCTGGATGAGCTTCCACAAGGCTACTGTCCATCGATGTGCAGGTTCATCTCGCGGCTTCACAGTTCTCCCAATCAAAAGCCCCGTCAACGACCTTGCCTGGCGGCCGGCCATCGCAATCGAGATTGCTCGTGTGAGATTGCTGGTGTATGAAGCCCCAAAACCCCAATCTGGCGGAGTTGGGAACTGGTCCGAGTTCCGTCGCCTCCTGGTTCCTTCCGACCGGTCCGACCCCTCCATCCACCAGCGGTCCGGACCCTAAAGGGTGTGCTCTGCATGGGCGAGGCGCTGGCGATGACACCGGCGCCCAGCTGCTTCCTGTGGAGAAGCGGTTTTGGGGAAGGCCCCCCCACTCCCGAGATGCTCGGTGTATTTCATTTACTCGGCTGTGTAAAGGTTCCCTTTCTTGTAGTTTCTAGGGACCCCTATTCTAAGACAACTATATACATGTTCTACGGAATTCTCCAGCCGATCGTGCACAGCCTATCAGAAACACACCAAGACCACCAGCACCCCACCAGCAGCAGAAGCACCACATCCCTTTGTCTTCGTCGACTCCCCCCTCACGCGCCACGCGCGGTTCGGCGTGCGCCTTGCAGAGATCCGCTGCTTCTCTAACGCCAGCTGCCGCTGCCTTTTCGGGCCGGCGGTGAACATTTGAGGTGTGCAACTGCTGTGGAGGATAATCCTACAGGGGTTCCCATTCCGAGTGGATTGTATTACGATGGATGTGAAAGTCGCTATGAACGGAGTCGAGAACATCGCCTGACCAGGAAGAAAGTTGGCTAAGCTGTAGTCGACCGACAATCATTGAAGTAATTTGAAGTCCCCGTTCAGAAAACAACCCAGCAATCACAACCAATCAACCAATCAAGAGAAACCAAACCCAACCCAAAACCAAACCAATCAGTAAACCAAGACAACAAACCAAACAAAAATAGGAACCGAACAAAATAGGCTTCTTCCATCTTTCAGACCGAAAAAAGAATACGTCACTCGCCAGACCGAGACCAGACGACCAGACGGACCTCGCTCGCCTCACAGCGAGAAACGACGATCTCGACGGTCGGACCTCGTCATTTTCTGCTGCAAAAGGGCTGCGCCTGGCGTCGGACGGTCGGACGGTCGGACGGTCGGACGGTCGGAGGGCTACGACGTTGTTTGCTCCACCATATCAACCTGGAGCTGTTTAACAGGCTCTTTTGGTGGATCTAGGAGATCTGAAGAAGTCAGAGCAGCTCTGAGACATGATGAAAGCATGTGAGTCATGTTCCGAGCAGTGACACCAATGATGTAGTTGCTACTCAAAGTCCAACATGGGCCAGGAAAAGGAGTGCTGTTAGGTTCGAGGCCATCGCTAGTAGGTTGGAGGCCATCGCTATTAGGAAAAGGAGTACCTGGAGTCCTGGTGCGAAAACCTGGAGTCACTCACTACAACAATACCGGGCATACCCAATGTGATGGGTGGAAGTGACTTCTTTGCCGGTCCATTTTCTGGATGGTCAATTCTTGTCTTCTCATGTTTTCCCCAACCACACCCGTTTCCCCAGTCGCGAGCGATCAGAACCAGCAAGCGAAGTGAATCTCGGGTTTTCGGCAGCGAAAAAGCAAAGAAAAGAACCACCTGGTCTTTGTGGACACATCCAACCGATTAGACGTAGACTGTTGATGAATAAAATGCCCCATATGGGGAGGTTTTATGACGCAAATGGGAGGGGTTACCAAGCAGTCTACATTACTGGATGTGCTTGAGTGATTTTCAGGGAGGGTGCGATAGGTGATGTCCAGAACCGAGAGCGGCCCGACAAAAAAAACGCCTCCATTCGGAGGGCCACCCTCTCGCCTAAGTCACCGGGTTGAGAAACCTGGAATAGGGTCAAGTACACCCAGTAAGATTGATGGAACCTGATGGCATGGACCGCAAGACGATCTTTCCTTACAGTTCTCAGGTTCCATGTGGACCTCTTCCAGGGCATATGCAACAATATGCTACTAGGGGCTCCTGGCATCGCTACTAGGAGCAAGGACGCTACTAGGGGCTCCTGGCATCGCTACTAGGAGCAAGGACGCTATTAGGGGCTCCTGGCCATATGCAACACCTTTTGGTGGAAGACATGCACAAACCCAACTGGAGCCCTCCCCTTGTACATGGTCAGCTTGCCCAGATCCGTGCATGAGTTCTTCTTGCCATGAGGATTCAGGAAACGAACACCGCAAGAATCAGCATGAATTGCCGAAAAAACTTCCAGCGCAGTGTGACTTTTGATCTGTCATCTCCTCCGCTGGGGTATCGATTGGAACTTTCCTCTGACAAGAGGCCTTTCCACATAGACAAGGATGGTATAAAGGATGTACTGTGCAGGGTCTGTTAGGAACAAAGACTCTGAGCCGATGCACTGTGTTTCTGGGTGTTTTGTTTTGACATGTTTTGACCCATGGCCGCGTGCCGGCGGGTCAACAAGGTTCCCTCAGCAAGCTGATCAATAAGCACCCCAAAGTAGAGCGAGGTTTCAGGAGACTGCCCATATCCATCTGAGTTTGCTGTGAGCTGTGTACTTCCTTGCATGTGATCCTCACTCAAAGCGAACAACAAATACAATCATCAAGGTCCCTCATGCAACATGTCATTGCAAGTCACTACCCAGACCATCTGTGTAAGACATGGCTAGTCATGGCTAGTCTGGTGGAACTCCTGACCAGTCTCTCACGGATCCCGCCCCTCCAAGCTCGGTACAAGGGCGGTGGCACCGGCCCATCCTCACATGCACAGCGACGTCTCAGACGCTCAGTCTTGCTTGGTTTACGGTCACAACACCGTGGTCGCAGTGGTCGCTGGTGTTTTTTGTCCCTGGGGTGGTTTCTTGGTGTCTTACGGTTGAGAGATGAAATTCAGAGTTCGGGTTTGGGTACACATTGAAACCGGGACTACTGGGTGTCAACTCTCTGGTGGATGGTCGTTCAACACGTGCTACCAATGAGCCTCTTCAATGACGGGAGAGTGTCCCAGCACAAAACCTGAACAGGTACTCTGCAAAGAACCAGCTTCGAGCATCAAGCAACAAGCATATTTCATGTTCGGTCCAACACTGTTGTATCAAGGAACTGTTTGTACCAGGCAACCGGTTTGTTTTTCGGTTGTGTTGCTACAAACATACTTAAACCTCGAGCCTCCAGGAAAACCCCCCACCAGGTTCCCCGGGCAAAGGCCACGCCACCCATCATCTTGCCCGCGCCCTGCATGCGCATCTGCTATCACACCGAAGGGCTCTTGCCCGCTCTGCCATGCTCGCAGTGGGCAAAAAGTGGAGTGAACATTGGAGGGTCCAACATTTTGGAGAATCTGATAGACCGGCAACCCTCAAAATATAACCATATCAATAAGATCTGTAAACATCCGGTAAAACAATCATATCGAATAATATACTGTTTGGCCTAACGTGGTGAAGGGGTGTCAAGAATCGGATGCATCGGTGATAGCCCCGCGTGGGTACGATCTGAGGCGCTGTTTGAGACCACTCTGTCATCATGGCCACAGCTTTAACCAGTAATCCTTCAGCTGTCACTGAATGAAAGCCTGGCATGAAGCCAACCTGGTACTGTACTCAAATGCATCTTCTTGAACATGGATTCAAATTCTTGGCTCCATGGCGCCAGCCAGTGATTCAGCTTTGTGAGAAACCAGTCACCTCCCCAAGGCCCTTTTGGGAAACACCCAAGGTGCCATGACTCCAAACCTCAAGCGACGTGTGAAAAGAACCCTTACGGGTACTCTGGTCGGAGGCGTTGGGCCAACTGGAACTCGAGAAGCTGCAAATAGCTTGAGGAGGGCCAAGTATATACTGAGAAGAGGAGGGCCAAGTACTGAGAACAAAAGGTTCCCAAGGACGAAAATCGTGAATTCACCACAATTCATCCACTTTCTTTAGATTGAAATCACCTATGGGCCTTTCAACCATGCAAACCTCTCAAACAGGCAAAGAACTCGGCGCAGGACCTGAAACTACACCGCTCTGCCAGTGACCGGGTTTCCTTGCTACCAGCAAGTGGCGCAGCACTTAAAACCCCAGTGATCCAGTCGAAAACCGGACGTGAACACAAGGAAAAAGAAACAATCACCCTGGCACTGCTACAAAAACCCAGAACACACAAAACAAGCAACAGAATCATCCGGAACCCGTCGCACTACCGGTGACCTTCCTCCTTTCTCCACCGGACACCCATCCGATGCACCTCCCAGAAGGCTAAGGCCGGGCCGGCCCACCGAGCCAAAAAGGGCGATCAAGACCGGTGGAGTCGAGCGGTTCTGTCGGATTTGCGGGGGGGAACTGTCCAAGGGTCTGAGAAACGAAAGACCCGGCCGCCATGAGGCCGCCATGACCTGTCCGACATCACCGTTTCCTTCACCCACCCCACGAGATGGGGGGCACCATGATGACCACGGGCCCCACTGACGGGTGCAAACCAATACTTTTCATTCCAAAGGGTGTTGCAGTGGTGTGCAATATTTTATCCTTAGCCCGAAACCAAGCTATCGAAATTTCGCGACTGACGATCCCATCGCGCACACCTTTGGACCGGCGTGGCGGATTTCCAGCCCTTTTGGATGTCCGGAGGTTGACGGCAAGTGTTGACGGTGCAACGCTTTGCTTGGAGGACCGAAATCCTGATACTGATGATACTGATACACGGAAAATTATCTGCAAGAGTCTCGGTGACTGTGTCAGCAACGCGGTGAAACGCGCTTCATCATGCCCGCACTGACTTGTCGTGATTTTCCAGAAAAACAACCATTCACTTTCAAGTTTGATTTTTTTGCAAAGCATTTGATCATGTGTTTGGCCTTGAACCATTACCTGATGGAATGTTCCTAGCTGAAAGCGGTCCTACCACAAGGACAAAAAGGGGTCCGACCACGGACCAAGGCGCGCTACGCGCGGTTTTCCCGCACGGCTCTCGAGCCCACCCTATGGGCAGTGAAAAAGGGTCAAACATGTGTCCATGGAACCTCATGCTTGCATCCCATACACTTCCTGGCCCTTTTTCAGGTCAGGTGTAGGGATCATAGCGCACCGGAGGCTCCTCGGCATCCCACGGCCAGTTAAACTTGTTGGCCAGCTTCTTCAAGGTCGAAATGAATGCCACTTCATTGGCCTTCATCTCTCGGATCTTTTGCTCGAGGATCCTCTTGTGGACCTTTCTGCCCGCTTCAAACTTTGGGTCGTGCACCAATCGCCATTTCTGGCGTTCTGAAAAGAACTGAAGCAGCATCTTCCGCGCTCCTTGCTTGGTGAGCGCATCGCCAAGCTGCGCATGGCCTCCGACCCATCGGAGCTGAGTCTTGGCCTTCACGGCCTGTGCCACCGCGAGCGTCAGCTCGTAGCCCGCTCTGCTGTCCCTCAGCCCGTGTAGTGCGGACAGGTTCCTGGTCATCGCATCGTAGATGCCTCTCGAGTCCATCACCAAGGCGCCGGGCACCGATTGCACCGCCAAGTGCAATTCATCTCTCTTCAACTCGATGCCCCCAAGCACTGCCAGGAGAAGTCGAATCTGGTAGTTCTGATCTTCTCCGATGGTGATCGACTGCACCTCAGCGCCGTTGCTTCCAAGGCATTGGCGTGGCGTTTTGCCACTCTTCCATTGAACCACCGCCACCTGGACTTCATGGCCTTCAAGGATCTCTCGCGGTGCAATGCCGCTGATGATGCCAACAGTGCTGGATCGATCCGGCCTGTTGTGTTGTGAGGCGTCAGCCCATGTCACCACGGCCAGGTCCTCCACCTTCTTCACATTCCAGGAGGACGGGAACAACAAGCCCTGCCCAGCATCACGCCGCATCTCGCGAACCAGCTTGTTCGCCTTGTAGAGCGTCTCGATGGTCGCGCTCCCAATCTCACTGAGGAGTAGGGACACTTCTGCCAAGAACTGAGGTCCTGACTGGGTGCTTCGCCAGCTCATAGTTCCCAAGGCTCCTCTCAACTGAGAGATCTCCTGAGGATTCAGGGAGGTCTTTCGGGCTTTGTTCTTGTCGATGTCGATCTCCTCAAGCCACTTGAGCGAATAGGCCTCTTGGTTGAGGACGATGCTCATGTCTTTGCCCTGCCGGAGTGAACAGCCGGCGAACTCGAAAGCTTCCTCCTCCCATTTTCCCCATCGGAACGACTTGGCCAGGATCTCCTCACGGCTCTTGTAGTAGTCGGACTGCAAATCAAAGCGGTCATCACCTCCACACATCTCTCATACCACTTGCGGGGTGCATGAGCTAGCCCATAGAAGGCTTCTCGAACTCGAAGGGCTCGGAGGTCACCAGGCTTGGCACCGAAGAGAGCTGCAAGCTCCGGCGGTGCAAGGACGTTCAGCTCCTCGGACTCCAGGTTCGTGCCAGTCTGCAAAAAGGCAGACGTCACGTCACCGCTCTTGACGGTGAGGTGTAGCCCTGCCGCTGCCGTCAGCAGCAGGTTCCTCCCCAACTTTGACATCGTCGGGCTCGATGTCTCTACCTCCGTCAGGTTGTGGGCTTGGAACCCGAGGACCACCAGCCGAGCCTTCGCCGAGTTGTCGGCTTTCCTCGTGAGCACCCATCGCATCTGCATGACCTTGGATGGGTCGAGCTTTGCCTCCTCCGCGGCCGTGAGATTCCGCAAAGCGCGGCTGATGGCCACCTGAGAAAGCTCCTTGGCCATCGCCATGTCGAAGTCCTTCTTCTGGTTCAGCGGAAGCCGCATCCAGTCCACCTCCTTGCCTTTCTCGGCCATCTTCTTGCTCAGCCACACGGTGCCCCGTCGGCGGTGCCGATTCTTGGCCAGCCACTCGAAGTCATCCTCGTCAACATCCAGGGTGAACACCACAAAGGTCTCCTCCTCCGGCTTATTGGGGTCATTTGGCTTGGACTTGCCATGCTCCTCCGCCGGGCGAAGTTCATCTGAGCTGTCAGAGCCAATGTCAGAGGGCTCTGAGATCGAACTCGAGGATGAGTCCTCCTCCATCTCTTTCTCCCCTGAGGTCGGTGCTCTTCGTCCTTCATAGAGGTCGTAGATGAAGGTCTGACCATTGCGGTCTTGATGATGCCCATCATGGCCACCAGGCAGGTCGCACTCTGGCACTGCGCACCTGTTCACCCCTGATTCACCTCGGAGTGGCATGTCATCCACCATCTCGGGACCACGTTCATGTAGTGCAGCTTGAAGACCCGTAGGGAGGTCGGTCGATGCGCTCGCCTGTTCTTGTAGTGGAAGTTCTCCAGCACCGTGGCCGTCAGATTCTCCCGGATGTCCATCATCCTTGGTCACCTGCTTGTCGGCCTTGCGCTTAGAGCCTCGGCTTTCTACCTTCTTCACTTTCTTGGCCGGTTGATCCATGGATTTCAGCTCAAAATGAATCTCGCCAGTCCACCGGTCCGGAAGGTTGCGGACCACATCCACCGTATCCGCTATGACCACAGGATCACCTGGAGGTAGTCCGTCTCCTCGCCGTAGAGGTTGGACATGTGTAGTCCTCTTGCCCGTGAGATCGTCAATGCTGACAGGGCAGTTCGTGGCTCGAAGCGGATTGAAAAGTCCAAGACGCGGAAGATGGTGATGTCGGATGAGAACTCTCTCGCCGCCGTCCTGCCTCAGGGTCCAAGTGTCATTCTTGTTCTTCTCGGATGGCTCCTGCAGGACAGTCGATGGAGTGAGGTCAGCCATTTGCCTCTCTTCGGAAGGGACGTCTCCAGACAGGTCTAAGTAGTATCGCCGAGAGCTCACCGAGACAGGCTGCCTAAAGATGGCTGCTCCTTCCATCACGGCTCCAAGTTCTTCCCGCCTTGAGACAGGCCGTATTTGGTTGACCTTGGCTCGAACCAAAGTAGAGCCAGAACTCATCCAGGCAGTCGTGCCCTCCATGAGGATGATGCGGACCGGGCCGCTCCAGTGCCCCTTCACCTTGCCGGGCTTGACCTTTTGGCGCCACACCATCACCAGTTGTCCATTCTTGTACTGGGTCACCCGTCTGCCAGTGGAATTTGCCAGTCGGCTGAAGCGATCAGCTGCTCGTTCTTTCTCGAAGGCCAGCTTAGCACGTTCTCTCTCCTTCACAAGTTGATTGAAGGCCTTCCGAGGGTCGATGTTTTGCAGCAGCTGCTCATCGTCCAAAACTCCTCCGCCATAGCCAAAGGCCCACTGGAAAGCACTGAACCCGCTGGGTCCGATGTGAGAGTTCATAGCGCTGGCCGCCATGGTATAGAGCTCG
This sequence comes from Durusdinium trenchii, assembly GCA_963970005.1. NCBI lineage: Eukaryota > Dinophyceae > Suessiales > Symbiodiniaceae > Durusdinium > Durusdinium trenchii. Next base: position 848,913 of record CAXAMN010008891.1, on the reverse strand, counting down.
GGAATCTTGAGGCGACTTCCTTCTCGGGCCAACCTTTCAACAGTTCTCTTGGCAATCCCGATTGCTCCCTCCTCAGGTCCAAGAAGCCAATGAGCTTCTGCAGGTGCCACTGAGAGTCCCACTCCAGAGCGGTTGAGGAACTCCATGAAGGCGTTGGAAGTGTAGTACCTTGCGGCATCCGTAAAGATCCAAGTTGGAGTCGGGTATGTCATCAACCATTTTGTCAATGATTGGATCACAGCTTCAGTTGTTGGTTCCCAGCTGCCGCCGTACTCCTGGAGGTGGTCGATCATGGTCAAACCTGAAGCTCGATCACGCCAAAGTATCAGTTTGTGCTTCTTGCCTGAGGGCTCTTCGTGTTCGAAGACATCGGATCCCAGGTGAGCAAAGACAGCTGGCGTCTCAGAGGTGCTTGCCGGTGGTCGAGGTCTCACCTTGGCTGCTTCTATGCATTCAGGGCACTCCAGCTTAGAAGCGACTTCAATCGCCCAACCAGGGGATCCACGGTCCTTCAGCAGTTGGACCAGGTTGCTCATCCCGGCATGGCCACTTGCTCGATGGACACGAAGCATCAACTGTTTCACAGCTTCTAACTTCTTCCCTGTCGGCGCCGTGTCCAGATCCAGTCGTCGTCGAGAAAGTGCCAGAACCTGCTCCTCTCCACCAGGAAGATCAGATTGGGGAGCTCGCCGGGGTAGGTCACATGAAGACACCACGTCCTTCTCCGTGACGGTATCCAGCAGGTATAGTTCAGCTGCTCGCTCCAAAGAGGAGTCTTGACCTTGCCATAGATGCATCATTGCCTTGCAAATCGCTTGGCACATCTTCGGAGGGTAGTACGCAGATGACTGTGCTGCATTTCCACGGCACTGAGCATGTTCATGACTTCGGTCGCATCTCTTGTTCAGTGTCAGCCAGAGCTCACGGCTGGTCGTCAGGATGGTCCAGGACTTCTTCAATGCAACGCCCTGCCACTCCAAGCCGTATGCACAGCCGTCAATGCGGACCCAATAGATCTGCCGATGGTGCTTGGTCAAGAGCCGCTTCAGTCGCTCAATGGCTCTTGATCGCCAACCAGCCACTGCCGTTGTTGGCCATTCCCATGCCACATCGTCTCCATTTTCAAGGATCGGCTCCAGTGACAGTGCCACTTCTTCACATCGGCGTAGATCTTGTCCACGACGTTGAAGGAAACGATCAAGCTCTTCTGGTGTCCTCGGCGTAAGGTTCTGAAGTGCTGACAACCGAGTGCAAGACATGGACACCCAGGCCAATTTGGGCTTACTCTCAACCACGGCATTGGCCAGCTTCGCTGTTCCCTTCCTGGAGCTCAGGTCATAGCCGGTGACATAGTTGATGCGCTGACCACAGAACCCATGCTCTTCAAATGTGGCCGTCAACGTCGAGTTGGGAGAGCATGCAATCTCCATCACATCAACTTGAGGAGTCACAGCTCCCACCAGTTCCCTCAGCGGTGCCATCAGAGTGCAGGTCAAGGCAGCCGCTGTTGCCAAGCGTCGGGCCAATGATGGTCTCACCTGCTTCTCCGTCATGTTGACCACTTGGGAGAGCTCTTCCGCCACAGTGCTCTTCGAAGAATTGGATGCCGTAGTGCTCGTTGGACACATAGGACATGAAGATTTCGTAGTGCTCGTCGTGCGTGTAGTGGAATTTCTTCCATCCCAGGGTGAAGATTGTCGTGTTGGGCTCAATGATGTAGTGAGGGTATTGATGCCGTCATCAGCCTCCAGCCGATCTTGGCATGGCGTCCCGTCAGGGACATTCCGTTGCATCCGGCTCTTGATGCCTCGCAGCTTGCTCCACAGTGCTGCTAGTCGCCCTTCTCCTCCTCCGTCTTCTCCGGATCGCTGTCCCAGATCTCCTGCACCGTCTCCTCGGAGTTGACGCTCATGGCCACTGGGATCGCAGCTGCCGATGAAGTTGCCTTCTTGACCTTCTCGGTCTTCTCCGTCTTCACACGTGCCGGGGTGTTCTTCATCTTCTCGGCTGCAATGATCTCCTCCTCCGGGGTCATGGGCTTCTTTGCAGGAGTCTTTGGTGTCGGCGACAACGAGCGTCCCTTGGTCTCCTTGGATGGCTTCATTGGGCTCGCTGTTGGGTAGCTCCCCGAGCACGAGGCATTGGCCATCATCGCCTCGCCCAACTTCTCGTCCGCTCGGACTTGCACTGTCGTCCGGCTGTGTCCGCCGCTCTGCACCAGCGTCCGGCCTCTGATCTCCATCAACTTCCCGTTGAAGATCTTCTCCGTCATCTCCGGGGCCGCAAACAGCGACTTCAGCTCCTCCTGGGCCTGCTCGACCTGATCGGGAGGCGGTCCCACTGCCCGTGTCTGACCGGTTGCCTTCCCTTTGGTCACGTAGCGAAGTCGAAGGCCGCATCGGCTGCATGCCTGCCACATCGCTGAGCCATTGGAGCGCTCTCGTCCCGGAAGATGTTCTCCACGGCATGGCCATCCCACTTGTCGGGGATCGTGATCCGATGACGGTGGGCGTGACTTCATCCTCTGGAGAGGAGATGTAGATGGCCTGGTGTTCTCTCAGGCGCTGAGCCAAGATGCTGAGGCGGCTGGAAAGATCATCGGTTCCATCCTCTTGGACCATGAAAATTGTCCCATTCACAACTGCAGATTGACATTCATCATGAGAGTGAATGGAATGATGATCCTCATGTGCATGACCAACTGGTTCATGTACCGGAGCATGTTCTCCATGTGCATGATCAACTGGTTCATGTGCAGGTGCATGTTCTCCATGACAAGAAGCGCTCGTGACTGCACTTGACTCCATCACTGAATCCTGACCTTCACAGCCTCGATTCGATTCGGGAACATCTTCATGAACATGAGACTCACTGTCTTCGAGATCGATCGAGGGATGTCTGACGATCACAGTGTCGGCCGCGTACGTTTCTCGGTGCTCAGAGGGAGTCTTCGGTGCTGGACGAGCTGCAGTTTCAGCTGTCGTAGGAGGTGGTTCTTCTGGTTCGACCACCACAGAAGGAGAAAGGTTGGGACTTTCGTCCGACTCAATGTGGGCTCCTCTCTCAGCAGCGCGGCCCATCCCAGAGGTAGTCGGTGCCGGAGGCCTCGTAGTTCCAGTCGCATGGCCCCTGATCAGGGCTGCAGTTGGATCCTCTCTTCGTCTTTTCGGCCTTCGAGCACCTGGATCATCACCATCTGGGTCCTCATCATCTTCATCGCCATATGATGGTCCACCGGGAGGCCACTCAGTGCCTGGGTTCGTGTTGAAGCGGGCGATCAGGAACCGGATCGGCGTCTTGGGAGTCTGCAGGTACAGGGTCAGGTGTCCACTCGGCAAGGGGGACAGTTCACTGCAGTACCAGTTGCCTCTCTCAGATCGATGTGCCATGTAGTCTCCATGGTATGAGATCACCGAGCGTCGGGCTTTCAGCTCTCGGGCCCCCAGCAAAGGTGGAGTCATCTCAGCCCCGCCATCGAGCAAGTAGAAGCCCAGTTCGCCCAGCGCTGGAGTATAGAGGACAACCTTGCTGACTGCCCGTAGTGACTCTCCGTTCCCAAAGCGGAAACGGGGCCGATCACCAAGCTCCACATTGTAGAGGAAGTTGCAGGTGTCCAGAAGCCTTGCCATCGCCCGGATGCCAGCCACAGACTCCGTCGCTCCGGTGTCAATGATCACGCGACTGCAGGACATGTTATCAAAGTCATCTCGATCTGTCAGGCTGAGGACGTAGATGTCGGGCACCCATTCTGCCTCATAGTCGGTGAAGAAAACCTTGCCCTTCTTCCCCTTGGAGGCATTCTTGCCCTTGCCCTTGCCAATGAAGGAACTCCTGGAAGAAGGCGACGACGAAGCTGCCTTCTTTCCTCCTTTTCCGGACCATCTGTCAGGGCACTTGGCATAGCCATGTCCTGGTTGTCCGCAGATGAAGCACGGACCAAATCCTCCGGATCCCTTGCCCTTCCCAGGAGGCGATCCTTTTCTCTTCCCTTTTCCACCTCCAAGATGTCCCGGATGGCCTTTGGTGCCAGTTGGATCGAAGTAGCCACGAGCTGCTCGAACTCTTGCCACCGCTTGGCGCGCTTCCGCCAAGGTCTTGTTGGCCTCTGTCGCAAGAGCGTAGGCCTCTTCCAACCGCTGCTCACCCTCAATCTCTTCAGTGCTTCGATCTTGCCCTCCAGCTCCGTCGTCATGAAGACCAGCATAGGGCTCCTCCGCCTCATAGCCATCATCCCAGGACGAAGGGGACCAGTCAGCCCAATAGGCGTCCGCCTCGCTCCACCAAGAGTCATCATCAGGCCACCATTCCTCCTCATAGTCCCAGTCGTTGTTCTCCTCATTGAACCAAACGGTCTTTCGAGGGAACCGGCCATGATGATCATCTGCCTGATCAGCTCCATCTGAAAACAGGGACCTCAGGGCTTGGCGGATCTGAGCGAAGTGGGTGGAGTTCTTCGTCAGGGTCAAGACATGCTGCCTCTCGGCTTGCGACAGCTTCGAAGCCTTCAGGAGTCTATAGCCCCTCAACTCATTCTCGAAGAACCCGACGCCACCTGAGGGCGTGACCATTGGCGGCGGTGGAGGTTCATCCTCTTCCGCCATGAAGCTGGCCTCATCCCTTCCGGAGCTCAACCCCGCCCGAGTCACGTTCGGCGAACGGGTTGGTGAAGTTGGAGGGTCATGTTCACTTGCCCCCACTGCCATCGACCGGACTTCATGCCGAGCACGCTCATGCCTTGCTCGTTGAAGGGCCTGTTGAAGTTCCACGAACAGCTCTTCTTCTCGGACAAGCAACTGCGGGATGCTCTCGTTGGGGCCCCTCCGGAGGCCACTCCATTTCTCCAATCTCGAAAACGAGTCGGGGATGGGGAGCTTCTGGAGAGGGCTTTCTCGAAGTACCCGAAGTAGTTTCTCCAGGCCTGTGTCCGAGCTGAAGTCCTTGGGGTCGAGATGGCGAACCACCGACTTGGCGGCGCCGGAGAGGCGCTGCCAAATCTTCGGGGCTGCGAGCTTCTTCTCGCTGTCCTTCAGAGCGCATTCAAACCACTTGCAGGATGTGGCGAATGCCTCGAAGGAGCTTGGGTCTCCGTCCCACAACGGGACCTCCTCTGCGGGCATCAGCCCTTGCCGCCAGGATCTCCTCGAAGGTCACCTGGATGTAGCCAGAGCTCCGCCTACCATGAAAGCGGTCCTACCACAAGGACAAAAAGGGGTCCGACCACGGACCGAGGCGCGCTACGCGCGGTTTTCCCGCACTGCTCTCGAGCCCACCCTATGGGCAGTGAAAAAGGGTCAAACATGTGTCCATGGAACCTCATGCTTGCACTAGCAAACTGTTAAGAACGTTGTTCTCCCTAAAGCACGTCTGACACGAACGCAAACCACCAGCCCCTCACTGGACAATCGGCATAGTACAGGTTCCTCTCAGTATTGTGAATGTTCAACACACTCAATTGCGGAGCTTGCCGCTGCATGTCCCAGATCATTGACACAGTCAGCGACCGCAAGCCGCCTCAAACAGATCGGCGCAAAAAAACAGTTCATCAACCAGTGGCTTTGCCACAGTTGCTTATAGCCAAGAGTTCTTCATCGCTTCAAGAAGGTATCCAACTAGCAATCATGCAAACGAATAAAAGAAATACAAGCGTTCATTTGTTCATTTGCGGTCCAGCGTTTGGCGCTGGGTGCCACTCAAGTGGCAGCCACTGCAAATGATTAGTGAATCAAGTTTGCAGGTCGACCGGTCTCATTCATGATAGGGACTATTCTTCCCACACTTGCTGGGACACAAACGGATTGCGGTGTGGAACAGGAAAGCAACTTTCTTTTTTGCACCATCCGTGGATCAGGCATTGTGAAAGCATAAGTTGCAACTAACGGATTCACTGTTGCTTGGGGCAATTGGAATGCTTTTTGTTCTGAGACAAGTTGGCGTAGCGCTGTGGAAGCGACGTGCAGCAAAGCTATGACTTCATGTCAATCTGCAGCAATAGGGAGTAGCCAGCAGCCTGCGACACTAGAAGCGATTGCCACGCATGGACAAATCTCGAAGATTGGATATATAATAATAAGTAACAAGGAGCTATTAGAAACAAGTGCCTTACTAGTACGTTCCGAATACGTGCCTGGGACCCACTCGGTTTGCTTTTCAGTCGGAGCTCAAGAAAGACCCGGTTCATGGAGAGAGCACGCAATGCTAGCACACCCGGCTCCCAGTCAGTGCTTGTTTCTGACTGTAAGGTGCATCAATGTCACCTTGCGAAGAGTTGAGGCAAGCGCTAACCCTGCCTTTGTGGTCCTTGCGACAGTGTGAAGGCGCGACTCAAAAGGCCAGGAAGCAAAGCGTGATCACACCTCGTTGGCCTTTTGTTGGTCTTCAAGCAGTTGAAGCTAGGGCTGAGTTAAGCTGTGACACGGCCGATGCAAATCAGCAAGGATCTAGCCCTTCTCCAAGCTCGGTTGTTGTGCCACTAACTATCTAGCTCTTCTGGGATTGGGCTTGAGGATGATGCCTCGCGGACAGGGAGGAAGCATCGCACATGAATAAGTTCTGTTGCAGTTGGCCCACAGGAAGTTACATTCACAGCGATCAGAAGATGGCAGCGGTCACAGTGCGAGACACAGCAGGAGGCAGCCACCTGCTGCCACAGCCAGCAATGGGAGAGAGAATCGGGATGCTGTGTGCTAAATTGACAAAATCATGTCCACTAACACTGCCCCTTCATCGCCGGCCACCTGGGCAATTTCTGATGCTTTCAAAATTGATCTTTATTCAGGGAGGACCGTCTGGCGGGACAACCTGTATAGATCCATGGAGGATCTCACAGGATATATTATAGCTGGTCAGTGAGAAGAATCTATTCATCGACAGTGGGATTGATGATCACAATATTTGGTGCTGTTCCCTGGTCCTCCCCTGATAGCAGTTTATAGGACAACAGTAAGAAGTCCAAGTACGACATCATCGCAAATATTGGCCGCTGCACGGACTTCATTCCCGTGCAAGAAGCTTTGCAAACGGTGCAGCATCAAATCCTGCAAGCTCAAATTAAAATCATCCACGTCGTCGATTTTGCTCAAGACGAGGTCCTGCAAACCAACTCCGAATTCCTATCGGTCAGCCTAGCTGATTTCGTCAAGGTTAACTCCCACAGATTCTGGCGACCAAAGTTTGTACATCCTAGATCATCCTAGCCTTACACCCTTTCTCCGTTCTCCCTGAGCCGTCCTTGTCTGCAGGGAAGGAGGCATTTGCCTCCCTCACATCTAAGATTTGAAGTTTATCTAGGCACGAGTTCCGGCGCGCCGCCGAGTGGATCTGAACTGCCTGCCGAGTGGATCAGAACTGGAAAACAGACACATTCCGCTGTCGGGCGTTGACGTTCCACGAGCCCCATCTGAAAAGCCGAAATCCTTTCGATCTCTGATAAGAAAAGGAAAGTCATGTCACATTCCTTCACTCCCCACGAGAATGAATCGACTCGAAAGATCAACACAAAAACTATGTTCGCCACATATTTCAAGCAAAACAGGTCACCGAAGAAGACCGAAGGAAAGAGAAAAACACCAGGTCTGCAGGTGGTCTTTCCAGCAAAGGTGCACAGCCGCCCAGGCTGAGCGCAGTTTCCGTTTTGGTGCCTCTGTGGATCAACCGAATGAAGGACGTACTTCTTGCGTTCAGCGTTCAGCGTCGGAAAAGCAACGAGTCGGAACAAACAGGATCCCACCAGATGCCCCTACTTCTACTTCATGTTTTCGGAAGCCCATCTCAATCTAGGATGGTCCACGTCTGATGGACTGGCAGGGAGTGCTACTCAAACAAGGGAGAGTGCTCCATAGTCTCGCAGGGCTGTGAGTTTAATTCAAAAACCTAACAAGTGAGAACCGGCTGGAGTTGATGCCTTTAAGTATAAGGCAGGCTATGATTGGGTATATCCAATGGGACGACGGTTCTCACCTGCCCGCCCTACTAGCTTCTCCCACCTGATGCAGATGAAGATCCCGGGCCGCGACCAGCTCAGCCACGCACCAGACGCGGGTGAGGAGATTGAAGTCTACGTCAATGGCCACCACCTGCTCCAGTTGGACCTTGCCATCGCAGGAAAACCCCCACTGGGCTCTCCACCTGGTCCTTTGCTAAAGAATTAATCGAACTGGTGGTTTAGTAAGGAATCCCTGCTAAACCAAAAGGGCTAAGGGTTCTAAGAGTACGTACAGTACGCCAAGAACAGTCAAGACCACTGGACCTCCGCAAGAAAAGCCTTCGCTTGGAGAAACTACTAGAAGACTCCACGATACCAGACTCTAATCATGGAGCTTTTTGGTGTGTCTGGAGACGTTTCTCCCCAATGTCTGCCATCTCCATCTGCCCGACTGTTTGGGGGGGGCTCAAACAGAGATCCACAAAACCCCCACAAATCATTTCGAGATGACCCGGTGACGAAGACCCCACAACTGTGAGCAAAATCGAGGACGATGCCACCCCAAATGCGGCACCGGGGCATCAGAGTGATTCTCCCGCGCTTCTTGTCGAAGCGTGCGCTTCAAGAAGATCATCATGTCATCGAACTTGTTCATTTCCTGAACAAAGTGGAAAATGAAGAAGCGCAAAAATGCTTTCTTTAAAAAAGGGGGAATTGCGGGTTCTAAGTTCTGCGACAGGGGGTCTAATGATTTGTTGATATTCTTTTTAAGAGTGAGAGACACTAAACTACCAAACCCAATCACCTGGAAATTTGTCGCAAACCTCCAAACCCTGCAAAACACACCGCTGCTATGATTTGTTTAATTTGCCTTTGCTTGACTTCTGTATGGCCTGATCATACCCACTGTCAAAATGTCTCATAAATTACTCAGCGTATGATTTATACCACATGTCCATGCACACTAAGAAAAATCATAAATCGAAGCCGTAAAAACATAGAAACCAACATTAAGAATAATCATTGATGTCTAACCTCAGGCTGATCTTCGTAGCCATAACAATAGAACCCAAACCCATTGGTGTCTCAGCCGCCAATGCCCATCCTTGTAGCAGGCAGCATGTGTAGGGATTTTATCTGGAAGGTGGGGTGTTCAAAAGCAGGCCGGCTGTGGAAACAACGACTGGTAAGCTTTCCAGTCACAATGCCCTGAAAACAGCGACTCGTTTCCATGGCAAACAGCGGCGATGCATGAAACATTGGGCGCGACGGTGCGACATGGGGTGCGACGGTGCGACAACCAAACTTCCGGGTTGAAAGTAAGTAGATGTCCACCTGATTGCTCAAGGGCTGTTACAGTATCTCCCTTTTTTAACGCGGGGCCGCAATGAAGCGTTAAACCCAGGAACTTGCAGATCCACGACAGGTGGATCCTTCACGGCAAGGGACTCACAGGAGCAATCGTTTCGTGCGTTCTTCCTGAAGATCTAGAAATCAAATGAACAATCATGAACAGGCGGTGGGCGGCTTCCTCACGAAAGGTAGAGACGGACCGGGTAGCGGTCGTGCACCGGCTCCGGCATGGCTAAGGAACGTTTGCAACATCATCCAGGTTTCCAACATCATCTGCAGCTGCATGCATGCTTCGGCATGGCAAAAGCATGGGTCTATCTATTTGGCCTAAAGACTCAGTAGGTGGATCGTGCGAGTGGTGCTGGTGAAGGGGGGGGCCCGTGGGGAAGTGGGTGATTCAGGTGGTGCGCGGCAATGCGGTCAGATTGCGCGACACTGCTTTGCAGAGAGGCTACGTTGCGTCGACGCGTGTGTAAAAACAGGCGCGCGTAAAAGTGGCAATACGTAAATGATCGCATGTGTACCAGCTATGGTCCCACAGCTGCGCGCACTGTGTCAGGATTGCAGGCCTGCACACGTTGCGTCGAAGCCGCAGTGACCAACCCCCTTGTAAGGATAGTGCTGGAGGGGTGCGGTTGGTACTGCCAGGGATTGACGTCACGCTATGGTAGGTGGCTGATGGGAAGGGAGCGTAAATAGCTGTGTAGTGGTGCTCCACCATGCGGTACGATGTCGCCACGCTAGGGTAAAACGCTGAGTCGAACGGTGCTCCGCGATGCGACAGGTTTCTCCACAGGGCTTTGTAGAGAGGCTGTGTTGCGTCGATGCTCATAGGTAACCTCATGGCCAGGGTCGTACTGCTGTGACTGCTAGCGCATAACTTCACCTTATGGTGTGTCGATACTGCTGGTAGTGGGTGCGGGAGGGGGTGTTAGACATTGATCTACCAATCTTTGGTCCCGAGCGGGCTCTCAAGCTAGTCCCTTTGCTTCGCAAAGCAAACTCAAGGTAGTCCTTACAAAGGCTACCTTTCGTGATATACCTGTATCCAAATACGCACCTACTTAATTCAAGTAAGAGATGGAACAAGAGGCCGCCGTGGGCTTCCACCTCTCGAGGGACGATCGAACCACCGACTGGGTGCCACTGGGCTTCACTCAACGCACCGTCGAAGTGCTTGGCAGTGGTACATTCGCAGGGAGCAATTGCATGCCCAGTCGAATCCGTTGGTGGGGGACGGGCGCAAATCCCCGCATGCTGGTTCACACAAAGAGCGCAAATCCAATACGGCACGTCCAACCTTTCTGGATAGGTCGGACTGGTCAAAAGAAGTGAAGCAAATGCTAAGTGCGAAGATGTTTGACATCAATGGCCGTTTGCGTCCAAAAATGTAAACATGTTGGTTTCAGATGTGTTCAGATGTCTGCAATATGCAAAAACATGGACAAACATCTCAGCAGTTCTTAAATTTGGGCAGAAATCCCTTGAACAAGAAAAGCTTTCGGGAAATCCCGCATGCTCTAAATTCAGCTTTCGGGGCTTGCCCTTGCTTTGCAGCTTGTTGAACAATGACCTTGGTGAAGGTTGAAGGCAGGAGACACAGCGAGCGACGGCCAGCGAGCGACAGCAGAAACCAACAACAGCCCACGACGGCGAACGCGGCGCGGTCTTCTGAAAAGCTACACTGTATCTCCCTGCTTCAGAATTCGGCTGACGCCATCATAGGTCGCATCTTGCAAAGCATCCGCCAAAACAGCTCCAAGCCTCAGCTGGCTGAAGAGCGTGCTAGTCGCGCTGGGCGCGGCCACATCAGGGCTTGGCTCGGCCACATCAGCTCTTTTCGGGGTCACATGGCTTGCCGTTTCACCTTGTGAGCCATCGACCCCCTCACGTGACTCAGCCCCCCTCACGTCGCATCGACCCGGGATTCGTAACACGAGCGGTTCACGAACCGGACGCGAAAGGAAAACCCAACGGCCGCGAATGCAGCCATAAAGTAAACCAGCGGTCGACCAAACAAAACAGCTAGTGCATCCCGCAGTTTAACATATATACGAACTTATATGACATATAAGTAAGGCGCCTTCTTTCTTCGAGCGTTCCAGCACATCCCAGAACAACCGTTCTCGTTGCGTTATGGACTCCGTCATCGAGAAGCGAAGGGACATGAAGGAACCGTAGGGAACCCAACAGTGTTTACTAAAACAAGGAAGCCCCTTTCAAGTCGCATCTCCCTTTCGGACCAAAGGTGCAAAGCGTGCTGATGCTTACTCTGTGATTGGATGTTCGGGGAGCCCGAAGGTTTCGATTTGTCCTCCTCTTTTTGCAAGTTGAGAAGCAAATGACTGAACTTGTTGCCCCAAGCATGTGTGACCATTTTCTGCGCTAAACGTCCATGGCCACCATTGGCGCAGGTGGCATATGCAAAGCCTGGCTTCGAGTCCTCACCCCGTCTTCTTTCCGTCAGCCTCAGATGATTCGTGCTTCGTGGTGCTCGTCATGGGTACGCTTTCGGATTGGAAGCTCTCAACAACGGGGTGTTCTATCTTCGACTGTGTCAATGAAATTGGTTTTATTGGTTTGGCTTTTCCCTGAAATTGAGATCTAAGATTGTACCCCTTCTCATCCCATTTGGGCCTGTCTCCAAAGTCAAATTCAACGGGCAGGGGTCGCATTGCGGTCGCATTCCCCGCTTTTCTTTTCACATGAAAAGCTTTCTATGCAAATCATCGCTTGCTTCGAGGAAGTTGAGAATCGGCGAACTTCCAATACACCTTCCAGTCTTTCCGCGTCAACGCCGCTGTCAAGCAATCCTGGCGCAAACATGGATCTGCATTTGACATCCCAAAGCTAGATCGTTTGGTTTGGACTTGTGTTGAAAGAGTCTGATTCTGTGCTACTTTCCCACAACCAGAAGGCATCCGAGAACCCAATGAGCCAGCGCATTGGCGGTGTTCCTGAGGGATGTCTTAGGGAGTGGCCACCAACACCAGGATCCCCACACCTGGACGCGAGGATGACCGAAGGATGCTCGATGAACGGGCGCCACAGGGCGCAGGAATCCACATCGAGCTTGACATTGCTGCCTCAGCGTCACGTGGAGCTCTCTCCAAGTTCGGCACTGGACCGCCCGGACCCCCCGGGGCCCTGGGGTCCGGGAAGCTGTGAACATCCCGAACGCACATGTCTCGGAACACGGTGTTCCGCTCCAATGACTCCCAAGCTCAATGTACCCGCTTAGAAGACCTCCTTAGGCCTTAGACATGCAAATCTGACAGCCTGACGCATCTCGGCCAACCTTTGCTCCGAAAATACCATCTGGATGCCCCACAGTCTCTTCTAGCGAATCAAATTGGTGGGGACGCCATCCTTGGCCATACCTGCCCATTTCACCCTGAAATCACAGAACCGATTTTGCTGTCTCACGGCAAGGGCTAAGGGAGACGCAAAGCCTGGTGAGGTTGGCTACACTCGTTGGGAGATGGAATGTCCCCAAGGCCCCGGTCAAGTCTTTCAAGCTAAACCAGGCAGTCCAGCGACAGGAAACTGTTTGCACGCATCTCCATGTTTCAAGAACACTGGCAAGGTCTGCGTATATTCCCCATTCGAATGGCAACCGCGAAAGCGAAAGGAATGCTGCCAGGCTGCACGCGCCTCATGGACCGAGTCATAAGGACGTACTGACACCTGGGCTGCCAAGGTCGGTGGGTAGCGCTCTGCACCGGGCTGGTCTCGAGCGGAGAGCTGGGATCCCTCTGCTTCCTCGTCTCCAAAAACACGGGCAGTCTCATGCAACGAAATGTTGTGTCAAAGGGAAGAGCTTCAATTAGCTAAGTCACCTAATTATGTGGTGAGCTAGCGGGTGTTGCTGAGCTTCTTTTTGGTGAACTCAAATCCGAAGAGTTCGCATTCAAGTGCTGAACTCATGAACTTGTAAAATGCTGGCTGAAGGCGTTGGCCGAGCTATTAATTTTAGCTACGCGACATGTGTTGGGACAACGTTGGGCTAGCTTGCTGGCTCGCAGGTGTTGAGCAGCAAGTGGCGTAGTGAGTTTTGTGTGTGTCTCCCCCTGTTCCAAAAGGTTCTCTTTTGCATGCGCGAATTCAATTATACCAGCGTAGACCCCAAACAGAGCAATGTTCAAAAATGAGATCTCCGAACAATATGGCCAGCAGTATTTCCTAGAGGAAAAAAACTGTAGTCCACCATGTAGACGCACATACAAGATTCAAAGGGAACGCATTAAAATTCTGTTTTTCTTTGACTTTACAATGGGACGCCGTACAAGGGCTAAAACATGAAATTTATGGATCCAGGTTGTGACATATGCTGCCCCCCTTGTAAACACGAATGCGCAGACCCAATCAAAATGAAGATTTCCTCAGAGCACGGACACTGCGCTTGGCTTTTTCCTTCCTACGCAGTTGCCTTCTTTGGCTTAGCCATGTACTGCATTGACCTGTGTTTGCCATAGGTCGCAACACTTGACGTAAGAGTGTGTGATTGCTTCGTTGATCATCCGCACGAAAGTAGCTGCCAACCTAAACAGCAAATCGAGCAATGCAACGCTTGTGGTGAAAATATGTGAAAATAGTGTATTTCGAAGCAAAGCAACTCGAAAGAAGCTTGTGGTGACTCAAAACGAAACGAGGATCTGCGAGGATCTCTGCAAAATAAGGAAAATCCTTCAAGACTATGAAGGGCTTAGGTGGCTTCATCTTCGGGTCGTCCAAGCAAGCTGCCACCAAATCTGGAGCTCTTTGAAAAGCTTCAAATCCAGCCTCATTTAGCTCCAGATTTCAACTGCGTGTGTGTGCGAGGGCAAAAAAAATTGATTTGGCCATTGCGTTTAAAGTTTTTTTTGGCAGCGCTTGTTCATATCCACTGACTGTTCAAAGATGTAAAAATGTTCAAAAACTCTCTGAAAGTCACTAGTCGCCTGGGTTGTTTGCGTCCGCTTGTGGTGCATGAGGAAGAGGCTCCGATTATGCAAAAAGCATCTGTTGTGATAAAGGGCTCTTTCTATGTGCGAAAACTCAAAGGCCCATACACCGGGTCGCACAAGTCAGTGCAACCCCAACATTCATGTCAGTTCCATGAAATGATACGGTGCACGCGGAATGATGTCGTGCGCATGACATGATGTCATGCGCATGAAATGATGTCATGCGCATGAAGTAATACTTCTCATGGGAATACTGTAGTTTTACTAACAGCCGCCGAAATAATACTAACAGCAGCCGAAATAATACTCTGCCCGTGAAATGATGTCGTGAACATGAAATCATGAAGCGCACATGAAATGATGTCGTGCGCATGACATGATGTCATGCGCATGAAACGATCTCACGCGCACGAAACTAGCATCCAATGTGACCGCATGCAGTGCGGCGACTTGCGGCGCGGTCACGTGCAGTCACTTGCGCCAGCGGACAGTGGTGGTCACTTGCTGTCACCTGCTCCAGCACGCGGTGGCAGTCACTTCGGTCACGTGCTCCAGCAGTCTCTTAAGGGGTCACTTACTGTGGTCACTAGCGGTACGGTCACTTGCACTCGCTGCCGTCGCTTGCGGTCACTTGCTCCAACGAGCAGTGGCGGTTACTTGCTGCAATCACTTGCGGCCACTCGCACTTGCGGTGGGGTCACGCGCGGTCACTTGCTCCAGCGGGCGGTGGGGTCACGTCCGGTCATTTGCTCCAGCGGGCAGTGGCGGTTACTTGTTGGAGTCACTTGCGGCGCACTTGCGGTGGGCTCACATGCGGTCACTTGCTCCAGCGGGCAGTGGCGGTTACTTGCTGGAGTCAGTTGCGGCGCACTTGCGGTGGGGTCACGTGCGGTCACTTGCTCCAGCGGGCAGTGGCGGTTACTTGCTGGATTCACTTGCATCGCATTTGCGGTGGGGTCACGTGCGGTCACTTGCTCCAGCGGGCAGTGGCGGTTACTTGTTGGAGTCACTTGCGGCGCACCTGCGGTGGGGTCACGTGCGGTCACTTGAGAGCAAGCCGTTGCAACCTTCTTGATTTTTAGCCTCTTCTATCTGCACATTACTTGTGAGAGCTGTCTGCAATTCTGCAATTTGGCGAGCTCGGCACATTAAGCAACATGAAATTCATGGGAATTCTGGCGCAGTAACCAAACTTTCAAGTGCTCAACGAGACTTGCAAGGCCAACCATCACGCACTTTGACTGACAAGCTTTTGCGTCGCTGCATTTTCCGCAATACATCGTTCAGCCGTCGTGCCTATCACGTCCAACGCAATGATCGTGTCTACATGCACCCACTCCGAAGATAAAACAAAGGCTGTGACAAGGAATAACATTTGCAAATCAAAAGGCGAAATCAATTCGCGGCACAGCATAGCCATACTTGAAGCCGCACTTCTACGGATTTTTTACTCGTCACAACGCCCGTTTCCTGTGGAATCGTGTTGCGACGCAAGAACATTACGGTGAACCCTTGTGATCATTCCCCTGGTATGTTGTTTGTGCGCTGCTCTGCCCCCCCTAAAAAGATCGAAAGTGTTGTTTACACCCAATCTGGCAAAAAGAAATCCTTGATCAACAAATCGAATTCTTGAAGCAAACACAAAAACTGCACGACTCTTGCAAACAATGCTAATGTCTGCTCACTTCAGCATCCCGAAAAGAATGTAAAATAAAACAAAAATGTTTTAAAAAAACAAACAAACTTCCTCGATCCTGAACACATCGTTACGCAATGGCATTGCTCTGCTGCGAACAGTGTTTGACAAGCACCGCAACGGCAAAAAAGCATTCAAACATGCTGGCTTTCGCAAGTCAGTAAAAACATCTTCTTTTTGGCTACCATCACGCAACCCTCATGAACCCGCAGCAGGCCATCTGCCACAACGACTGAGTCAGGGCAGCCAGGTGCCAAAAAGGGGCACACAGTATGGATTCCGCTTTTCATCATGTCACATGCCGTGTGACTGCAACCAAAATGTTGACATCGATACAATCAACCATCCATCACTGAGAGTGACCCCCAGCGCAAGCAGAAGTGCAGGACAAAGCCCCAAGCTCTGTTATATCGGTCTGAACGCCCTTGCTAACAACAAAGATGATATCGTTATCCGGCAAACTTTTCTCAATTGCATCTGTCTTTCCATTGACCATAGTCTCCAACAAGAATCGATCACAAACTGCCACAGCCGGCAAATCATCCTCATTCACATGAATTGCCACCAAATCCTGGCAAAAGAACACGCTTGCTTACATGTTCATTCATATCTCAAAGCAAAGCAGAGCTTTAATTGAATGGCACACCACTAAAGCAACAATGCCTTCTCTGCCGGTTTTTCGTCGTGATCTGGAGCTTCAGGCACGTGAGCTTCAACAAGACTTTCCTCCAATGCGCTCACCGAATAGCGCCACTTGCAAAGCTCAAAAGTACAAAAACATAGCAGCCATAACAAAAATCAATCCATAGATCAAAGCCTCCCTCCCAGCAACCCCAACCTGCTCCTCCAAATCAGCTTTAATCTGCTCATCTGCTTCAGGACACGTCATATGGCCTCGTTGATAATCAAAATCCAAGTCCCTGTGATTGGCTCCGCCGCAAAAAGCTTCTCCAATAGTCACAGCCGCAGCATAACTTGTAAAGCGGTGCCAAGCAAGAGAAGGTGCCTGCCGCTTGCCATGACACAGAGCATATTTGCATACTCAAAGACCAAAATCATACATCTGTATATATAGACCGCATTTTACATACCATGTATATATATATATATATCCATGTTGTTGGATCCAAAACCAAGCTCTCATGATGGCCTGCCTTCTTAGGATTCTCCTTCTGAAACTGGCACTTCCAAACGGGCAGCCATTGAGATGGAGCTTTTCGCGCTTTCCGCATGTTGCAACACTCGCGAAAAGCAATCAGTAACAAAGCTTGTCTGATAACATGTCGCAAGATGGCGAGCTGTCCCTTTGGCAAACTGCAACACTAAACCATGCGTCATTCATGATCTGAGCCGGCAAACTTATCGACGGCCCAGTGCAGACAACGCAGCTTTCAAACTCGAAACACCAGAAATACAACAGAGCAACGGCCTTGTGCGCATCAAAAAATTGATCGGCCCAGCATCCAGCCAAGCCCGGGGATGCAAAGCATCCAGACAGGCCATGGGAAACAAGTGGAAGACAAGTGGGCCACGTCGAGACATGTGGGAGACAAGCGTGAAATCATGCGGCCAGAGCACTCAGAGCATCCAGAGCTTACTGGGAGACAAGTGGGAGACAAGTGTGAAATCATGCGGCCAGAGCACTCAGAGCATCCAGAGCTTACTGGGAGACAAGTGGGAAACAAATGGGAGACAAGTGTGAAATCATGCGGCCAGAGCGCTAGAGCATCCAGAGCTTACTGGGAGACAAGTGGGAGACAAGTCTGAAATCATGCGGCCAGAGCACTTAGAGCATCCAGAGCTTACTGGGAGACAAGTGGGAGACAAATGGAAGACAAGTATGAAATCATGCGGCCAGAGCACTGAGAGCATCCAGAGCTTACTGGGA
>CAXAMN010008891.1:811806-824099 GCA_963970005.1 Durusdinium trenchii | reverse complement strand
AGTTGCCTTTACAAGTTGCTGTTGATCCTCCGCTCACCATTTTACAATTATGTACTCAACTAGAGCAAGTCCATCAAACGAAAGCCCATTTGGGCAACCCTGCAAATAATGAATCCTGCTGTTAACACCCCAAAAAATCACCAACTTAATGAGCCCCAGACCTCTTCCTATACTTGAAGTAAGAACCAAAATAGTTCTCGCTAGCTGGGGAAAAACTGTCGCCTCAAACAAGATATTTTTCCAACAGAGGTGAATCAAGCAGGACACATTCCATGCGGATCTCGCTGAGTTCTGGAACATCAAAACCTTGTCATAGCATGATTGGGTTTACCAGGGCGCAAGGACAGAAAATCAATGAATCGACCAATCATTCAAGAGAACACAGGTCATTGGGGCAAGCCCAATGAGTTTCAGAATGGCAACCTCAAACAAAGGGTGTGTTCATCTGATCAAATGTTTCCTGTTGGCGCGGGGTCCTTCAGCTTTTGCCCACACCCAAAAACTTCATACCAACCCATCCAAAAACGAGAGCACAAGCTTTCAGCTGCCCAAGCACAAGCTTTCAGCTGAACTTCTCCAAGAGATTCTTGGCCCATCCAAAGGCCAAACTGGATGATCTCTTGCTTGGCTACATCTTCCAGCAGAATCTCCTCCTCGCAAGCATGCGAGCTGGATGGCAAATAGGGCATCTTGCTCAGCTGTGCTCCGCAAGATACGGCGCCACTTAACCAAAGAACTTTCTAACACTACTTTATCTGACTGGAAAAGACATGATGTGGATGCAGACATGACCAACTCGACCAAGTCTCCTCCCAAACGAGCTGCTCGCTGGCCACTGTTTGGCCACCTCCTCGCCATGGTTTGTGCTGCAGCTCTTTGTCCAGGACCTTCACCTATCGAAGTCGATTTCACCACTCTCAAAGCTTCTAGAACTCTCGAAGCCTCTGGAACCTTCCCTGCAATAGGCTTTTACACTTGGGTTGACGCTGATGGATAGGGGGGTCCCTCTATAAGCCCCTCCGAAATCGTTGAGCCACCCGGAAGATGTGAGCGAAAACGAAAGCGGTGTGGCCAAAATAGAGCTGCCAAATGCTTTGGGTTTTCCAGCATGTATCGCCAGGTAGTTTGCATCAAAAAAGAAACAAACTTGCCAGGCACATCTATGTCTACCACGCATAGTCCATCTGACGATCGAGTTCCTCGCTTCGAGCACTTGGCGGAATGTACCCGAACCACGAAGGAGCGTAGACTCCAGATCTGCAAGGACATGGGAATAATGGCTTGCCGTACCACGTCGTGAGTGGTAGACTCGTCGGGATCAAAGTGTGGCATCATGCTGGGCAAGGTGGCGTAGAAGTCCTGAGCGGATTGAAGTGACAACTGTAACAACCACTGAGGTTTGGAACCGACTGATATCTACAAGTGAATGGTTGCAAAACTAGTTTGAAGAAGAAGAAGAAGAAGAAGAAGAAAATGGAAGAAGAAGAAGAAGAAGAAAAAGAAGAAAACGATGCAATTTCTATAGAGGATGACTGCTCCGCGGATTCCGCTGGTTTCTTCTTTCCCGAGAATTTCTGCAGAGATCCTCCACCGATGGCGCAATTGGTATAGGCACTAAATGACTGGGGAGTGCGTTCGCAGGTGCATCCCGAAATCCCCATGGAACCGTTCCAAAGAACGGCCCATGGACACCACCGCACATGGACAGCCGGACTTGCCATGTCAGGCGAAGTGCACCTCCTACACATTGCAACCGTGCATCCAGCAGTTGACGGATTGTAATGCCTCGCATGGCCAATTCCTCCACTTTTTCGGCCCATGCAGCGTCCTGTTCTTGGGATGGATCCTCATCGAGGAGATCAAGATCCAATGCCAACCTTAGACGCTCGAACAGTTTGTATAATTCGAGAAACAACTAGTTCACTCACACTCCCTACCACAACTCAACCATCCCTGCTCCTGAAGATCCTGAAGCCGATTCACAACCTATTTTCAGAGCTAATCGTCGAAGTTCAAAAAGGCCACAACTATTACGCACCCTCATCAATCTCAAAAGCTTTTGAAAAGAGTCCATCTGGTGATTCACACATGAAAGAGTAGTTGTTTGGTGATTTGCACAAAGACTGAGCTCCTTCCAAACATGAAATCAAACACTGCAACCTCTTGACCTCTCTTGTTCCAAGGAATTTGTGGCTGAAGCTGCAGTTGGATATATAGTCTCTTTCAGCTGGCAGACGGACAAGGCTTCTACAGAACGAGGGAAGGAATCCCAAGACAGTCGACAGTAGCTGGGCTCTGGATCCAGAGATGGCTGGTTCAGGTCATTCTCTCATCCTATCTCATCCTTCAGGCGGTTTGACATTCTGGATCAATTTGTGTGGGGTCAACGCTGAGCACTCCAATCAAACATTCAACAGAATAGATCCGAGTGGTAGACTCCGCATGGAGAGTCCCACGATGCAGGGAGATGTTGACATCTGACCCACGCCCAGCAAACCCTGTCAAGGCCAGGCCAGCTGAACTTAAACCCTACCATTGGTCCCATAGTAGTGGATGTTCGATGGAGTATCGATCTTGCCAGTCCTCTGCCCCCCTTAACATGGATCACAACTCCCAAGTCTTGTGATTCCAGTAGCAGGAGCAGTCTTCGTCACCCAAGGTTTGAAAATACAAATGGAAATGGCTACAGTACTTCTAAGGCCTTTCGTTGGCTGAGAAGCAGCCATCTCTAATGACCTGTGCCTGCTGTGCCTGTTCCCTCCTAATGGCCAGTATCCGTTCTGCCAATGAGGAACTTTTTGGGTGGCGTCGTTCTGAACTCCTGAGTCGCCAAGGGCCCAAGTAGACACTGAGTTCTAAAAAAGAACTAATAATAACAACAATGAAAAATAAACGCTCTCCTTCTTCACCAGAAACTTTCGGATATCACAGGAATGATTCATGGACCCAAAAAAAAAGAGCCTCATCCAGCCGTATCCAGCCAGTGTTTCCACATTCCACAAGACAACAAAAGAAGACAACACGTTTTCGGATGTGCAAGGATCAGGCCGCGCAAGGGCTGCTGTGAGGGTAATGGCACCAGAGA
This sequence comes from Durusdinium trenchii, assembly GCA_963970005.1. NCBI lineage: Eukaryota > Dinophyceae > Suessiales > Symbiodiniaceae > Durusdinium > Durusdinium trenchii. The sequence continues at coordinate 821,014 of CAXAMN010008891.1, read as the reverse complement.
AAAAGCATGCTAGCCTCAGTGAAACTCCCAAAATGTTTGTGGGACTTGTTGTGTCGAAAATGTCATTGGCTTCAGCCAAATGTGAAATGTCTTATGTTTTTCCAGCAATTAGTTTCTTAGAAGTGTTTTGGTTGGTGTTCGAGGCTTCAAAAATGAGTAGACACCACTCTCCAAAAAGTTTAGGCGAGTATGAATTATGAACAATGTTTCTTTGGTGGTTATGGCTCTGATGATGAGTGGCGACGAGTGGTATTCGGCTTACCTTATTATTGAATTTACAAAGCTTCTGAGGAAAACAAAGTCTGGAGATGCTGTGTTTTTCCGAGAGACCAATTTTCCTCTGACCGGTGTGTCCTTTCCCGCCCCCAAAGTACTAAACACTTCTTCCACGTGTGGCCGCAGTGCACAAGACATTTAACACACCCAAAAGACGGTGGGTTGCGCCGTCTTTCATGGGCCAACCTTTGGTCAAGCACAAACGCCCTTCTTCTAGGGGGATGCCGCAAAACGTTGAACCGGACACAAGCAAGTTTGGTCTAGTTGTCCAACTACCAAGGTTGGTGCACCCGAATGTTCAGCTGAAAGTCAAAACGACACTGACGCCTGGAATCAGGAGCAGCGACACTGGTGGAATCACGTGGCGACCGCCGAGTTTGGTCTATGCAGGCCAGCCACACTGGGACGATCAGAAGCTTGCGGATGATGACCACTGAAAAGGAGATGAACCACTTCCATTCCTAGGATGACTCTTGTGGGGGTGTCACACCAAGTGTAAAGAGCAAAGAAGTCCACCAACCCACTAAGCCACCAATTTTGGGGACTCGCGTCACACGAGAGCAGTCTAAAGGTCTGACTGCTTAGGCAAGCATCATGCTCTTCACCTGCGCAGGTCTCTCTCAAACATGTTTGATTGCAGGATAGTTCGCTTGGGTGGGTCAGAAACCACAAACCCTAGCCCTAGACAATACTAAGCATCGACCTTAGGGGGGAGCCAACCTTCAGAATCGAAGGGGGCATGCGTAGGACGGCGAACAGGGACCGGCGGCTTCGGCCCCAAAAGGCCGTGCGAGTTCGGCGCCGGCAAGGCCATGCTCCGGCGGAATGCGAAGGCTATCTGCGCCGCGAAGTGATAAGGCGGGTGTCGAGGACTTCGAGGCAACTTGGGTCCTGGTCCTCCAAGAGAAGTGGCAAACCCCTCTAGCTTCCAGATCTGGAGAACGAGAAATCTGTTGAATTGCGGAGAAGCACGTTGCGACGTGTGAATTGCTGTTGCTTTCCTTTTCGAAGGAGAAATCACTATGCCGCATGCCTGTTGATCAAACGTCGATGATTTCTTGGAGGAGGGTGTCCGGGAAAGTCACTGTGACAACACTCATATAGCTGTTGCCAGGGGCACAAATGCAAAAGAGTTGCTAGCAATAGCAGTGGCAGAAAGTTGCAGATTCATGCTCGTACCTACAGTCCGCAATGAACCCCAAGTAGATAGAAACTGAATTGAATCACCTTGAACCTTGTCCGCAAGATATCTTGGATTTCTATATTGGAAAACATATCTTTTGGGGATGCTTTGTACTTATGTGTTCAGGACTCCCGCTGCCTAGATTGGCCAAGAAGGCGGTGATCAGCAGCAGATGGAATGCAGAGAAGGCAAAGCTCACCGTCCAAAAAGCCATGTCCTTGCACCAGCGCTGGCCTCAAGTTATGCATTTCTCTGACAGGTGCGACAACACTTATATAGGGTCATGTCTAGCAGGAACCCCAAGCTCAACAAACAGTTGGTTGGGCTTGCCAACCCACCTTCCCTGCCAAGCAGTTCCAAGTCATCATGCAGAGGTCCATGTTGTTTCACGCGCCCCGCTCCACCCCAAAACTATCTTGAGTTTAGCTCCCCATCTTTCTGGATGATTCTGGAAAGGCATCAACCTCCCAGACCTCATCTTGACTCAAGATGACTCATCTTCAGATGTCCACTTGTGCTCCACAAAATCCTTTTGGAAACCTCCAGGTCTTCGACTGGTCAACCTTTGTCGAAACACCAAAAGCCCACTCAGCCAGCACACATTGCTGCTTCCGAACGTTCTCGTCCCGCTTCGTGAAGCTTCTTCGGGCCAAGCGGTACATGAAACTGCGCGGCACAACATTCAAGCACACCTCGGCCAGGAAGTCACCGATGGACGAATCCATCTAACCATGAGAGCTCAATGCGGAAATCACAAACCAGGAGGTAACCAGGAGGTTAAAAGAATAAACAACAAACTGATTTGTAGTCATGGTCATTTTCAAGGGGGAGCCACTGCTTTCCTTCAACACCTGAATGGACGAGATACGGAGACCATGGCCACAAGGACATACCACAAAGCGCTTCCTTGTTGAATCGGGCAGTCTGAAGGATTTCGGGCGGCCACAGCAGACCCATCCACAGAGAAGAACAAGGCCACGAAGCCCAGCGAACCAAGGATGCAATCAGCGTTGATCTTCGCCCGCTTGGCAGCGGTCAAGTGCAAGTCGCATTGACGCACTTCATAGATGGGATTGGCCGACCAGAAGGTTGACCAAAGCAGCAGGAGTCCTGGCGCTTCATCACTCCACCCGAAATTCCAAAGCCGAGACCACAGTCGTTCGAAGGCCCAAAAAGGAGCCCAGCCCAAAATGAAAGAGAGCTTTGAAAGCCCAGTCCTGATCCATGTACAGCAAAGAAGACTTACGGCAGAGTTTCAACCATGTCCGCTTTCATGGCTTTCAGCACAGAGGAGTTTTCCAGCGATGGACTACCTTGGACCCAACCTGAGTTCCGGATGAACACGACATCACTGCAAGTCAGCACGTGAAACAGGCAATGAAGTCTTTTGCAGTATCACCTAAACCCTTAGACTCCTACTAACTAATCTTAACACAACTCAGCACAAATGATCAGAGATCAAACACAAGACAGCATGCACAAGTTAAAGGAATTGAATTGGAGACTTGTCCAAGGCTCCATTCTCACCCCAGATGTGCTGCTCAATGCAACTGATGGTGAGGCCATGCCGCAGTGAAGCTTCCCGAAGGGTATTTTGCACAAGCACACGCTCTTGCATCTTGGACAGGCTCCGTTTTGTCCGGATCTTCTCCTCAGAAAGTGTAGCCCACACAACAAACCACACGGCCACATCAACCGGTCGATACCCGCGGGCCCCGGAATCGACACGGATGGGCTTTTCGGCTTTCGTCCATAGGCTTGATCGGAGCAACAACACAGCTTCTCGGGCAGCCAAGGGGAGACATGCCCCAAACTGGGCAACGACAAACCTTGGGATTGCTTCACGGGTGATCTGAATACGTCCTGTTTCAGACCACGGCTGGACGCCATGGCCATCAGATTGCTGAGTCTCTTGAATGGATTGCAGCTTGGAGTTTGCATCGTTGACGGTGCTGCGATCTGCTTGCTCGCTCTCAGCTGCACGCTTTGAGTTGGACCGCTTTGTCACTGGCAGCACTTCGAGCAGCAAGAACTGATCCCGCCAAAGTCCTGAGATAGATAGTCAGTTAGTCATCCTCTAGGGAATTCAATCAAGAACATTACCAAGAAATATGATTGTGACCTAAGTTCAGGTCTTTTTCCATCGCAAGCCTTTATCTTGTTCCATGTCTGCCAAAGTCCTGTCCGCCCGTGCTTCCGGTCTTGTGCAAAGCCAAAGAGGAGGAGAAGCCACAAACACCTCCAGTGACGAGCTTTCGCCGTTGCAACAGTTCCGCAAACATTGACATGATGGAATACCGAAGCCCACCAAGTGCTTCAACTGGATTGATTTGAAGTCATGCAAAATTCGGGCTACCAAATGACAAGAAATAAAACTATAAGAAAGTTGACCGATTTCATTCATTTGTCCGTTTTCTTGGTTTTGCAACTCTTGGGAAATGATATGGCTGTTGGCTACAAGTGCACACGCATAAGTCTTTTCCTTTTCTCTTTCGGTCCAGCCACAGGACCAAGAGGAAGAAGCTTGCGGCCGGTAGACGAGTGATCTTGAGGTTTTGGATCTCCGCCAGACCTTTCAGGGCAGGTGAGGCACGTGCCTGCTTCCGTTTTCCGGTCTGGCCAGAAAAGTTAAGGACGTTTTGAAGTCGCCATGATGAAATCTGTGCGCCAAATCTTGCAAAACAGGTCTTTCAGCCATTACATAGGCCAACAATCAAGGCATCCTTCCTTCTTGTCAAAACAAGGATATGATCCCCCCAAACAGGTTGCTCGCAACTAAGGGGTTCTTACTCTTTGGCTTGCCTGGAAAGATTGAATTCCAAAATCATGATTTGCATCGGGAAGGGTTTGAACCAAGGACTGCGCTCCTGGATAAGAGACTTCCACAGAGCTGCTGTTCTTGGACGCCCCTTGATTTGTAAACCGGAAAAAAAGCATGCCCGCGGTTGATTTCCAAAGCTTTGTGGGAACACAGGAACCTAAGTAAACAAGCTTGCAATAGGTTGCTGTAGGGTGGCAAGTACTGCCACCACAAAGTTTCTTCAGGACATGCGCACAGCACACGACCCTTTTGAGCGACACCCAAGACTTCAAGACCGCCCGAGCCGGGTGTTTTTGCCAAAGAGGAACCGAATTGATTAAACAAACACAAAGCCTAAAGAAACGAAACACGAGGAAGGGGCCGATATGAAAGGTATTCGTGGAAATAAAACGTCAAATGGATGAAGCTTGTGGTCGCCGCCGTCGCCCGACCAGGCCGCCTTCTTGGGACAATACCTGACCATCTGACATCAACTTGCTCAAAATGATGCCAGCATCATAAAACTCTACATCCAGGCTGCATAACGGTGGCAAGACTACTACAAGACCCCGAAGAACAATCCCTTCAAAATGCACATCGTCAATGTTATCATCATTGCCATTGCCAACTGCTCCTGCTGCTGCCTGCTGCCTGGTACCTCCTTCCTGGTACATCCTTCCTCCTGCTCCGCTCCTGCCACCCCCCACCGCTACTGCCACCCCAACCCAGCTGCTACTGCTCCTCCTACTGATCCAGCCTGCATTATGCACATCTGGTGAACATTCCCACGCGTTTCAGACTTTTCATCCCCTACACTACAAGGGCATCGATATGGCATCGGGCCTTTTTCCCGTGTATCTCCGTCTTTGAGCTTTGAACCCATGTTTTTGCCGAGAAAACCAAGCACACAATGCACTACCATGGTCATTGATGCATTTGTGCAGCTCTGGAACGTTGGCATTTGTGCAATCCAGCAGGGCGTCAAAGACACCGAAAAAAGTGAGGTGGTAGGTGACGCACCACACACCTGTTCAGGTCGTTTGGATCTGGCTTCTAGATTGGTGACATTCATCCGACAAAGAACCCCTCTTCATCGCACAAACCGACCAAACAGTCTTCCGCACAAACACTTCGTCCCTTGTGTCGCGTCCAATTCCTGCCGTCAAAAGTGCCTAACAACCTTTTTCAAGCAGCCCCAACATTGTCCGTTGTCGCCCGAAAACGGACTGGGATGACTGCAAGCTGCTGAAGAAAAAAGAAGAAGTAAGAAACATCTACAAATAGTGAGGAGTTCAGCAACTTCTCTGCCTCAAAAACGCCTTGCGAAAAGCAACTTCCTATTCCGGTGCTTGTCTATTCGCACTTCTGTTTGGACTGTTGAAGTCGATGCTCTGACAAAAACATGAATAATTCTTGTTCCCTAAACCCAAACTTAGAAGTCTCCTAGTGTAGCTCCTACAGGATTCAATGTAGTTTTCTCAATAAACCTATTCCCAGACCTTATCATAAGATTTGACGATCAAAACTACCACACCCACAACCAGCACTTTGCTTCACACCTGGAACTTCGACGCCAAACGAAGCTCGAAGTTCTTCTGGAGTCGCCATATGAAGGCCTTCTGTGGACCAGGTCCCGTTGCCCTCGTGGCGGCAAGCGAAACTCAACAAACCCAGTGACGCATGGTGCACAACCATGGAAAACCGGGACGTCTCCAAGAAAATGAAAACTTCACGTTGCTGACCATCTTGCAACGCATTCTTTGTCACCGGTGTCCACCCTGTGATATTGATGAGAGGCATTTCAAAGTCCAGCATACAGGCACGTACTGGCTGCCAAATGGACATGGTTTCTATCTGCAGGGAAAGCCCTTGGTAAAACACAATAGCAACAGAGTTAAAAACAACTGGAGAAGCAAAGGAGGAAGCCATCCTTGTTCATGGTTGCCAATGATTGTCGATGGTCAACCTATATAGGTCGTTTATACCATGGGTCGTGATTGTTTGTCATTCACTTCGCCCTAGGGGGCGAACTGCTGTCAATGGTGAGATGGAGTCGCTCACCATTTGAGGACACCAACAAAAGTCCACAACCAGAAGACCCCATAAGTTCATAGAAAAGAACTCCACGCTGATAAAACACGGGGCTACTGCAATGCAAAACTGACTCGACCGGTATATATATATAGAGAGAGAGAGAGAGCAACTCCACCTTCTGGAATTGACCGCTTCCCCTGGCACCATGGAAAACGGTCCATCTTTTGGCATCCCTTGAAGTCTCAAATCTCATCTCGCCGTGGCCTCCTGGAAGGCGCAGACCCAAGAAGGCCCTGGTGTGGCATTCTTGGACAACTGCACCTCAGTGCCCCGCGGTCCGCGTGGGCGAAAGCGTGGAACACGGGCTACGTTTCATGTTCAACGCTGAGCGGCAAAGATGGGGCTCTCGGTGCGAATGCTGGCCTTTTCCCAGGTCCTGAATTGCCGGATCTCTAAGCCCAGAGCAACTTGAAGTACAACTTGCAAGGCTTTGAAGACTAAGGTTTCAAACAAAATGGACTTAAGGAAACTCATCACAAACACAAAGAAAAGTGTGGATGGTTGGACAGAACACCCCAGAAGCGGTGATCATGATTGTGACTGGTGATGATAATCACGACTGATGACAACTGTGATCGACTATGCTTATGTACACCCAGTTGCAGGTGTCTGCTGGTGGTGGTGCTGGTGGTGCTGGTGGTGCTGGTGGTGCTGGTGGTGCTGGTGCTAGTGCTGGAACACAGACTTGCACAAATTCTAGATCAAAAAATTGCACACAATCTACTGAAAAATCAGTTTTGACGCTCAACAATGCCAACGAAAGCCCAAGCAAAGCTTACTTCGCCTGCCGGTGCGGGTGCGCATGATCGACACGTCCACAGCAGGGAGGCCCACGCTGGCCAGTGGCTGGCCATTCTCCTCAGGCACCCCTAAGCTGCCCGTCACCTCTTCATTGAACGCAGTCAGGACAAGCACTTGATCTCCACCCAAGACCTGCCGGAAAGAGCATGTCCGTCCGATGAACAAGCTGACTAGAGAGTGTTCACCGGGAAAATGGCGACAAAAAAAAAAAGCTCTGACCGTCGCAGCGATTCCCTGTTGCCCAGTTTGGGATCCAGGGATCCCAGCTCATGGGCATTCCCGTTCGCATGTGCTTGGGGAAGGCGTTCTTATTGTGTCATGAACCGTTTGTGTTGTCAAACAAATTCACAAGCGAAAGAACCCGTGCGATTGCGTTCAAACGTCTGAACCGCACCTGGTGCGTGGCAAAGCACATGTCTGACCACGTGAAGGGGCAAGAACCCAGGAAATTCGAGGTCCAACCATCCCGCTTTCACCAAAGGCAGACCCTTGTAAGGACGGACCAACCCAGTCTGACGGGTGGGATCAAAATTGAACAAACCAAAAAGGTCAAATGAAAAACAAGTAGGGATTTGTTTTTTTGTTAATGTCTATGTGTCTCTTATGGATGCCTCTCGGTGACCGTGAGTGCGGTGCCGTCTCCGACCTCCGGTGGAAAGGCTGCGCCAGCTTCCAGATCTGGAAGAAAGAGCGAATAAGTCCCAGCGCTGGTGGCATTCACTAACCTGCAGTCGTTTCAGACAGCTTGCACCAGCTGTGACATATTCGGACTAAATCAGAGCTCATTTTCTTGACCTCAGAATAAATCATATAAAAACCGCCTTTGGACTTATTGACCCGCCTTTCTGACGGACGACTCTTGAAATATTGCTAAGCTTGGAACGCCATGGCAGTCATGTTTCCGAGGCTGGTCTCCAGAACTTGTCCCTCGTTGCTGTCGCTGAGCTGACCTCAAGGCCCACTCACATGTCGTGACGTGGCTATGTCTCAAGACTGTGGCTGAACAAAAAAGAGCGAAGTAGCCGAAGTCAAAACCAGGGTGAACTCACTTAGTGATGAAGAGAAGTCAGAACTTCATTAGAAAAAAGAATGAAAGTTGGTATGGTGAACTTCTCGATGACAGGAATGGTCACAAATGAAGCAAAATGACTCTTGAGCACCGCGTCTGAAAGTGAAAACCGACTCCAAAGCGCTCATCAAGTGCCGAACTCGGAACGAGGCTCGGCTCCGATGATAGGAAGAGAAAAACATCTCAGTTTTCAATTGAGCGGATCATTCTATAAAATAACATGCCTGTCATAATATGTCACATATGTCATAAGAGAGACAATTTTGCCATCTCAACTGATACGAGGCTGGTCGGTTGAGAAATGACCCAGCAACTGAACCCTTGAACGTTCATGAACGCTTCGCAAGATTCGCAAGCCATCTTGCTCAAGGTGCTGGCACCGGAGCGGGTGAGCAAAAGCAGCCAATGCCGGACCGTTCTTCTACTTAACTGTCCTTCCAAAACTCTTTCTACCAAGAAGCTCGCGAGCCACTGGGCACCGCGATCGAGCTCATCGACGACCTCGCCCACGCTGACGTCTTGCGAGAAGTTCCGCGGACTGAACTGGGTCCAGGTCGTTGAGCTCGACAATGTCTGCGGAAGATCAAGGGTGGATCGATGTTCATGCAAGGGCGAACCAGGTGTGTTGCAGTTTGACATGAGGCGACGGCGATGGACTTAATAGGTGTTACAAACAGCAAGCAGGGTTATGCAGGGTTGTAGGAGAAGCGCGTTCAACGAAAAGAAGGTCTTGTCAAAAATACCCAAAATGTTGGCACTTCATGTTTGATGCCGTTTTTTGAGATTGAAAGCACGCAAGCCTGACTTGTAGACGTTGAGGTCACAGTAGTCGCAGTCTGGGCTCGTGGTCAAAACGGATGGAATTTCGGCTGGTGAAGACCGAACTTGTCGGGGACAACATGGGGCAGCAGGCACAAAAGCAAGGGAATCTACATGATTAGTTCCACTGCGCCTGCGACTTCGAAGTCGATGTTCCACTGAATGT
>CAXAMN010008891.1:754929-789385 GCA_963970005.1 Durusdinium trenchii | reverse complement strand
GCGCACTTGAAATTGAGTTACGGTCTATGTTGTTTTTCACCGGAGTATATCAAAACATGTATTGAAATGTGTATCACGTGTTTTATCTTGTATTGAACTTTGTTTTGAAATATGTATTGAAATTTGTATCACATCCAAAAATCATATCGCCCAACTGAATCAAAACCCATATCAAAACCTGTAAAAAAGATCGTCTTTGATTTTGGAGACCTTAGGGGTGTATGATGTCATAACACCAAGGTCTGGAGACCGGCTGGCAGTCGCGGCCAAGCTGCACAGCAGAAGAAGGACAAGAAGAGGACAGGCGGACAAGAAGAGCGCAACAAGAGGACAACGCCCCGGACACAGCGTTCACCAGCAGGGCGAGAGACTGTGGCCAGCTTCTGTCTCCTAAGTGAGAACCGCAACAGTAAACTGGTTGAATATTGCTCGCAAATGACCGCGCCCAAACCACCATATCCACGCACATGCGCTACCCACATCCGAAGCCTGACTTGTAGACGTTGAGGTCACCGTAGTTGCAGTCTGGGCTCACGGTAACAAGCATGAAACTCTGTTTGTTGGTGAACACCGAACTAAACTCTGAACTTGTCCATGACAACATAGCGCAGTGAGCACAAAGGAAAGTGAGACCACATGATTAGCCCCAACGCGCCTGCGACTTGGACGTCGAAGTCCAAGTCCAACTGACTGTGGTTGTCGAGCTAGTCTGGCGCAGGCACAGCCGCTATGAGATGCTATCTTAGTCTGTGTCCACAGCATGCACATGCACTTACACAACCTATCGAAACGGCGGAGTTTGTTCTATCCTTGGACATCAAAGCGCCCATTTGCGCTGGTATTCGCAGCGCTTTGGAAATCAGAAGTTGAATCAACTTCTGCACGTACTTACAGCAGTTTGGCGCGATGTCCTGAGTCCACGGTTCGCTGGTATTTACAGCGGTTTGGGCTGGTGTTCAACTGTCATTCGTATGTTTCTCCTCAAGAACAAGGCATCATGAATCCATGTTGTTTCATGCCTCCGTCTTTGCCATTTGCCACACTTTGGATTGAGTCTCCTTCGTATTCTTTGCTGTTTGCAACACTTGGGTAATCTAACCTGCATATATCTTGCTATTCGCAGTACTTTGTACGGAATGTCCTGGACAGCTTAAAGATTTGCATTCTGTAGAGTTCCTTCAGGTACTTCTTAAGCGCTTACCCACTGCATTTTACAAGCAAAAACCAAAGATGGAAACGCTAAAGTCTTGGACGCGTCCCTGTTTGTTGACTTTGCTTGCAAGTCTATCTAGCCGGCTGCTTATTGTAGGTAAAGTTTGAGATGTGCAGCGGGCAAGAACATGTGTGAAATTTTTGCGTTTATAAGTAGCGCAGGCAGAAGCGTAAAGAAGAGAAACGATAGAGGATGAGTGAAAGTGTGAATGTAAGCTGAGGTAGTGTGAGTTGAATAAAATGATGTGAGTTCCCGTGAGTGCGTCGAGTTGAGTGAGTTGGTGTGAGACTGTTGGTGTGAGTAAGTGGGAGTGAGTAAGTTGGTGCGAAAATGGTGTGTGCAAGTTGGTGTGCGTGTACATGTGTATATATATGTAATACATATACTCATATATACATTGGTGTAATACATATACTCATATATACATTGGTGTGAGTGAAATGTGGTGTGTGTAAGTTGTTGCGCTTTAACAGCCCAGACCCTAGCTCATCCCCTTAACTGCTGGGGTGAGGTAGTGGCCCACCTGTCTGCTTAGTGTTGGGTCCGACGCATGAGGGACACGTCATAGCCACGAGACCATACCTTCCCTCGAGTAAGTGGAGTGTGTAATTTCGAGTAAGTTATGTTGGTCCTCTGAGTTGAGTGAGTTGAGTTGAGCACGTTGCTGCCCGGAAGCGGAGAAGGAGGACGGCGGGAGGAGAAGAGGGAACCCCACACTAGCATGTGGGGAACAATGCAAGCAATGTGACATAGATTGGACGCAACAATGTGACAACAAGCCATCAATCATTCCGCTCACCAGCTACACGTCGGGTTTACACACGCATGCGTCCCTGCTTCCCATTCCCCAGTGGCACGGAGCCAAACGCAATTTCCACCGAGGCCGCGCCAAACCCCATGGCGCGGGCCAAATCACAGACGGAATGTTGCCGCACTGCACGCCAAACACTAGATTCAACACAGGTATCAAAGTAGACCCTTCTGATCTCATCATGCATCAAATCAGGCGCATGCCTGCGTGTACTTCCTTGTGCAAGGAGAGCTCACTGTTCACTTGCGAGGGTACTTTTCTTCAAGGAAAGAGACCCTGTCGAGGTCCCCCCCACTTGGAGGTTGTGTCTCCTTGCTCTTGGTAGTCTAAGAGATCTCGCCTCTCTTGGTGTTCAACACATCCAGATCTTTTGCCCAATTCGCCAGAACGAGGGGTGCAAACGGTGGCCCCTTTGACTCATCTGGATGGTTCGATCTTGAAACCCTTGCACCGGAGGTTCCGAGACCAAGGCCAGCAAGCAGGCTACTGACCAATCGCTGCAAAGCAATCGCCTTCTTGACCAAGTGGAGATTGAGGAGGAAGGGCATCTGAGATACCTGGTAGCTCTCTTGCTGGGCTCCGGTGCAGCGCGGCTCTTGGGCTCTGGCGCAGCGGCGGCAGTAGAACTGGGCAAGTTCTAGATAGTTCTAGCTCTGTCGCCGGGCGTTGACATCTGTTCTACAAGGACATCAAGCTCACCTGCGCATTCGTGACCCGCTTGGCGGCAGCCTTTCTTTGTGGCCGCAGCGGCTGCAGCTGGATGATATTCGCGCAGAAGTGACAGAACATTGTCTCCCACCTCCAAACAAAATGATTGAGCCCAAGAGGAACGAAGCCATCCACTTCTCTCGAACGGTCGTTGACCTCGCTCCTGCCCCAGCATCGCATCTGCGGGATCACGCTCACGATCGGCTGCATATAGCGTTTTACATAGCCGCATACCACCTGCCCTAGCCATCAACACCAAGCACTGTCAAAGTAGGGTCCTCCCAGGCCTCTCACTGTCTCACTGCCTGCTTTTGCATCGGTACTTGCGAGGAATGCGGATGTCCGTCCCTGCACAAAGGGCCCTCCGACAGGAAGCACTGCACAATGTTGTTCTGGCCTGTCTGAGCAAGCTTCTGAAGATCAATCACTCAAGGCATTTGAACAGGATGAGGTAGTCCAGGGGCGCTGAGAAGCAACTACATGGTGCTCGACGCTCCGGGCGATAGAGGTTCCTGAGATAAAACAACCTTAGCCCAGTAGCCCGCTTTGAATGTCCTGTCAATGCGAAAGGCTGCAGGAATCTTGCAAGAAGCCAACTTCCGGGTCAAATCCAAGACTTGCACCGGGGCAGGAGGAGGACTGGCGACTAACACTGGATGCGGAAGAGCATCCTCAACAAGCTCCCAATCCTCGGTCGGACAGCTGCTTCAAAGGTAGGCCCTGACGGGGCTGCAGTGATAGTGATGGGGCAGCTGCACTGATGGAGCAGCTGAGTCGACCCTTCCAAGCGATCAATGTCCTCCATGGCAATCGGCAACTCATTCAAGAAGGCCGGTGGGCGCCTTCTAGCAGAGGGAGCAACCAACTCGTCTGAGGCCGAGTGCCAAGAGGACGGGGATGGAGCCCGAAGGGAGGTAGTACGGTGAAGGCTGGCACGAAGCCAAGAAGTAAGAGCGGCTCAAAAGCAGAAGGACATGCCGAGAAGCCGAAGCAAGCCCTAGAAGAACCAGGGCAAAACCGATCCGCTGCAGTGGAAGGGACAGGAGAATCAACTGACCAATCAAGCTCAGCCCCTCAATTACCTTTCCGATCCGTCGCTTGAGAACAAAACAGGTTGGACACATCAACTTAAGGCGCAATGAAAAATTGCATAGACATGTATTAATGTGTTTTCCTTCAATGCCCGGTGTTAAGGGTCATGCAGTGGATACGAGGCTCTTGCTCTAAGGAAAAACAAAGTTAAGATAAAATATCATAATCAGTTCATTTTATGTATGTATATATATATATGTGTGTGTGTGTGTGTCTAGCTTTGAAAAGGGCACAGGTTAAATAGGGAAAGAGTGCCACCAAAGTTGCAGGTCAACCGCCACTTGCAAAGTTCATGCCAACAAAGTGACTTGATGAGTCTGCCTCGGACTTCGAGGTGGATGTCTCACTGGCTGTGGTTGATGAGCTCGTCTGCCAAAGCCATACAGCAAGCAGCAACGTGCGACTTCTCCAAGAATGCGAATCGTCTGGGATTGTAGAAACAAATAGACTTATATGCACCTCAGACCTCACAATGATATGGCTCCATTGATTTCTGACATACCCTGCTACAACTGGGGAAGGCGTGCACATTCAATGGTAAAAGAAGACGAACATGCGTCTGACTGGTAATGCCTTTAACCCAGCTTCAAACGGACTGAATGGCTGGACAAAGAGTCTGGTCCAAAGCGCTGAAGCTGCCTTCGTTGATGTGATTGTCGTAGTCGTCTGCACACATCAGCAGTGGATAACGACAAGTAGAAAACAGAACATACTTATGTGCAAATGAAGGTTATACAGCCAAGGTTGATCCGCTTATTTTTCACATTTCAGTTGTTAAATCAATCACTGCCACTTTCATTAGACTTCCCTGTCCGAAACAATGCATTTTGTCAACATTGCTAAAATCCTTGGAGATCTTTACAAGCAGAAAACATGTTCCAGCCAAACCTACATGGAAAACTCGCAGAACCAATTAACCACCTTCAAGCAAAGGCAACCGGTATGGTTTTTCGCTTTGTAGCATATCATCAATGAACGTTGGGGCTCCGGCCAAAGTCGCACTTGTGGACGTGTTGCTCAGTGTAGTGGAGGTCTGCACGACAGCAGAAGCATGCACGTTCGCAAAAAAAAAATGACAGCTAGCGTTCGCTAACAAACGCATGACTTGTCCTCAGTCGCTGCTGATGGGCGCCTGTGACGTCGAAGTTGACGTCATACTTGTCGTGGCTGTAAGACTGGTCTGCACGCGGCGGTGTTTTGAACACGGTTGGCGGTGGGAACCGCAGATCAGTACATCACAGACCGAAAGATCTACGAGGCAAATCTGTGAGAAGAAGCCACAGATGTGAAGAATTTTGAGGCACTGAAACAAAAAGCCGCATCCGAAGATCAGTCACGCAAAGAAGGCAAAGAACAACAACATATTGAATGGTAGAGCAAAGGTTCTTATGTGTATATATATATATATATGTGTGTGTGTTACACCATAACAGTATAGAATGCACACACATGACCGTCCTGCCTCGCAAGTTGATCCACAATTGCGGTAGACGTATAAGTCATTGAGATGTGTCCCTGGGTATCGAATGCCAATGAAAACCAGGATCTCTCACACAACTGTACATGCTTTGCAGGCTGAGGTCAGCACCATTCTGCAAAGCCCCCCCCAAAGATATAGAGTTCATTTGTTTCATTGTTCGTCACAATGGCGGCCTCTCTCCGAACAGAAGGAAAACCCCACCAGATCACCTCCTGCCAAGTGTTGTCCTGGCAAAAACTGGCCAGCCGCGACACGCGAGTGGCGAAGTAAAGATTCACATAGAATGCGATGCCGATGGTGCGAGGGTGCGATATCAAAAAATCAAGCAGGCGCGGGAATCTGCCTTTCACCTTGTCCATGGAAAAACCCTTGGGAAAGGTATGCAACATGCTGGCATCTCATCACGTACATGGATGCGCTTCAAGTTTGCTTGGCACCTCACCCCCTCTCCAGAGGTCTGTGAATTTCCGAGCTGATTCTTTGCATGATGTCCTTCCGTGGAGCACTGAGCATGTTCAAAATGTTGGAGTTGTGTGAAGCCGCTAGCAGAGGCGCGAGCAGTGCGAGCCCGGACCTGTTGCGCTTTGACCATGTTCCTGATGGGAAGCGCTTTTTGGTGTTGGGTTGTAACTTGTGCTCAAAAGATAACATTCCTCATAGAGACACGGTGATGTGACACTCACTTTCAAGATTCAAGTGCCCCAATAATCGCCCGGTCCGGTACAAGTTCACGTGAGCTCTAAGAATGCTACTGGGTTGAGGCCAATGAATCGACACGAGGATGACAGAGAAACAGCAGCTATAGCTGGGACAGCCCAAGTTTTTGATGGAAAGCAATCCCGGTTCTCCTACGAGGATGCAACATCACAAGGCCAGAGAAAAGAGAAGAGAGCATGAGCATTGAGAAATGGGCTACTGTAGAAAGAGAAGCAGCAGTATACAAGAGACTACTAGGCCAAAAGTTATTGACAACAAATTATCCACCAGGTGCAAGTGCGCCGCACTTGGAAACAGTCTTGAGACCGTACGTTGTGAAATAAGCTACTGGTATGTTTTTCATGCAGTTGACTGCACTTCAACACATTTAATCATATGTTTGCAGATATGAAGTGGAGGATCAGACTACGATCCTATCAGACTACGGCAAACCAAGCAGTTGGATGGACATCTTGGATCCAACGACAAACCAAGCAGAACAGCTTGCCAGTCCAGGAGTCCCTCTTGCTCTTGAAGGTTTCAATTGAAGATTGCACAAGTCTCTAACCAGTTGAGCTTATATAGGGCATCCAGCAAACTTCCTGCTCCATGAGAATCATGCTGCGTTGCTGATGGTCACTGTGGCTGGCCATTAGCAGGACTGGAGAACCACTTTGACTTCTTTCATAACTCAAGACCCAGAAGACTTATGCAACAGTAGACAGTGAATGAACTCGGAACCGTGTTCATCGAGAGGTTCTGCACGACAAAAACTAGCTATTGCGGACATCCTTTGTCAAGCTCAAAGGGTCTGCAGAGTACCATGGTACTGTACATGTGTATGAAACAAGAAAGCAAAGTGGCTCATGTTTTGCACTCCTCCTTGACATTTAGACCTAAATATTGAACTCTTTATGTCACTCAGAATCTCAATGCTGACCTGTCCAGACAGGGATAATGTACGTCAAGTTGAAGCTTGATTTCATAATCTGGTTGTTCACACCCCTCTTTGTCTGTTCAAACAATTTCTTCTTGGCGGTGATGTGGAACGCAACCAACGGACATGGACGATGAACCCTCCCACATCGCAGTCCACCACCCGCCCCCATCATCGCACCCATCGCACGGGAGTTGTCGTGGCACCCATTGTCACACCCATCGTCGTCATTCATCACATTCTTCATAAAGGAAACCTATTAGGAACAAGAAGCTACTAGGAACAAGTGCATCGCTTCTAGTAACAAGTGCCTTACTAGTAGTAACAATAAGCTATTAGTAACAAGAAGGAAACCCTCCCTTCTTGCTTTCTTTTCACTAACCTCACCCTGGGATACCATGGGTCCATTTATCCTAACACAGAACTTTCTTGTCGAGACTTTGGAACTATTTGCTTGATTGCAATATGGACAGGATACTCAGCTGATAATTGTAGGCAAGACATGTCGGTCACATGTTTAAAACACATAAGCTGCAACATGTGTCCCTTGAAGAAAAAAAATACCTGCAATTTTACCGAGCGCGTCCATTGCATATGCTCGAGAGGCAGGGGCGCATTAGTTGTCACTTGACGCTAGTGAGCTCCACTGGATATTTAAACATCGGACACCACAAGGCCAAAATTCTGGCCTGGCTTGCACTCCAAGGTTCGTTTCTAAACGAAACACAATGCAATATCCAAGTCAAAAAACAAACACGCGAATATATAGTTGAAGTATGTTGAAGTCAATTGTCTTTCTAATCGTGTCGACAGCGGAAAATTCCAACTTGCATTGGCAGATCTCCAGGTTGGTCACCAAACCTTTTGGCGCTCCTGACCAAACGGAGCTCCGTTCCTTTATGGGGCACCCATGCACGCCATGCGTTCGGCAGACGTGGACCGACCGGACCGACCGAACGGACCGACCGTGGACGTGGACCGTTCACCAGTATGGTCACTGGCGAGCACACTCCCCATAGGTTGCAAGCCATTCACTTTGGCAGTTCATATGTGTGGTTCTACCCTCATGCGTACATTGAGTGTATTTACATGCACAAGGCAAAAAGGAGAGACTGGAAACTTGAAGCATGGACATCAAGTCTCAATTTGAAACAGCAACACCCTGAAATACCGAGGCCTGGCGGCTATAGAACCAGAAGTCATTGAGGTGGGAATCTCGGCTGTCACCCGCGTCAGATGATTCGAGCGACCAAATCAGCTGAGGTCACCACAGGTGGACCAATCCTGGCCCCCAAAGACATAGAGCCCATCGTCGCTCTCACTCCAGCCAGCGGTGTACCCATATCGGCGCATAGGGCCCGAATTGTCCGTCAATGTGGACCATGCATTCGCCTCTCAAGAACCAAAAAATGCACCCCACATCAGGGCCACGTCTGGTGCACAACATGGTGATCCACTCCTCTGGGGCAGCAGAGCAAATCATGTCATCTTTTAGGCCCTCAAATGAGTTTTTGCGCTGCTTCAGACCAGCCGGACTAAACTCAGACCAGCCAGACTAAGATACAGTCTCACGTGCCAAAGCTTGGAAACAACCATTCTTCAACAAGCGTCAATGTTTCTTGGGTCCAGGATTGCTGCCACAAACACAAATTCAAATCCAGCTATAATAGAGGCAAAGTACTGTAGCTGTAGCTTTCATGAAAGGAACATTGCGACAGCACGGCCTTTCCAGGCAGTGTGTTTTTGGAGAGGACGTCGCTTTGGAATGTCAGGCTGCGTGTGACATCAACCCGCTGGTGACCCGCTGGTGTGGTCGTGCCACAGGCGTGCCACAGTCGTGTTCATGCGTTGTTGTTTGGGAACATTCTTTTACAGTCGGCCTCGCCTGGCGGTCGTAGAAATACAAGGTGACGGTGCCTCGGTAGACTTCGACGTGTCATCCGGGTGCACATCCCTCCCCCTTACGTTGAAAACCAAAACCAACGGCCGCCACGCTGCTGGAACCAAATCCTCCCAAAAGGTAGAAGCCATCCACCGCATCACTCGACATTGCCACGTGCTCTTTATGCCTGTAAGGTCTTGGAGGCTGCGATCCGCCCGGCGAAAGCTTCTCCCATTGGTTGGCCTGCAAGGAGAGCAAGTGGCACACTACTACTGGTTCTTTGCTCGCGTGCTCACCCTTAAGTCAAAAGGAAAGTGTGCTTGACCTCAGCCTGCAACACAGATTGATCACTCAAAAACATACACCTGCAACACTCACACACACACACACGTTGCAGTTGAATGTTGCTGACGAGATCCGGAAAATTGCAATCACGAAAATGCGCAGGCCAACATACACTCGACCCAGACCAGTAAGGAACCTGATGTTTGGGCGTGCCAAATTGCACAGCCCAATGCGTTATTGCGAACTTTGCTCGAACTCGAAAAGGTTCTTCGGTCAAATTGATTTGCGCATGGCATGTTCATGATCACGTCTTGACATGCATGCATCTGCACCTCATGGCTCACTTTTCACACTCCTCCTTCAGGCCTGGACCTAAGTTTCGTGATCCTGGCCTGACCTGTTTGAAGTTGACCATTTACAAAGCTGATCGCATGTTCATGCACCCTGCAGCGGCAAGGTGCAGCGGCGCCAGCACCCAAGCTCTCTGCAGCGGCACCCCCCCAGCATCCAAGCTCCAAAGCGCACATGGCCACAAACACGTCTATCCAATGCGCATACGGCCAAGGGCATCTCGCAGAAACACCCTGCAGCAGCACCCTGCAGCGGCACCAGCGCCCAAGCTCCAAAGCCCACAGCCACACATCTGGCAGTGGCACCCTGAGTGGCGCCAACACCCAAGCTCACGAGCTCTCACAGGCGCCAGCACAGACCCCAGATAGTAAAAGATATTTGTGGGGATGACACCAGCACCGACTCTCCAATTCACGAACAGCCATATTTGCACCTCAAGGTCCACAATGCGCTGCCGCGCCTGCCTCGACACAGCGCCGTGCCTGCCACGAAGTCTGCCTTCAAGGCCCACAAAGGGGTGCTGCACGAAGTCTGTACTTCAAGGTCCTTTCAACATGCTAAGCAGAGCCCGCTGAAACCACCACCATGTCCAAAGTGCTGAGCCTGCCCCAAAAACTGCTCATCGATGAAAAGCCACTCCGATTTCCTGCGCCTGCCACGAAGTGTCGACTTTGGACCACCAAAGCATGAGGTTTCCCTTGCCCGCCACGACAAGTGACCACCAAGTCCGAAAATGCGGACGGCACCACAACCAGAGCGCGGTCGAGAAGCGCACCCGCTTGTGTCCAGCAGATTCTGCGAGTCGGCGCAGCGGAAATGCACTTCGAAGACCTCAAGGTGAATGAATGTCACTGTAGATAGCAGCGAATTAGCCGGACTCCGATCAGACACCCCGCTTTAACACCTACGGTAAGAAACCCCTACTCTAGCCGCTTCTAGACACCCCGAGACCCCTTGTTTAAAAAATACACCAGCATAGACCCCAGATTGCAAAAGGCAAAAGACAATCGTCTCTCGTGTTTCAGGGCACTGGATTGGATTGCGTTGTTTTTATGGAGTTACGTTGCCTACTTGACTTGAACATCATATCTGCATAACCAGCAGGTCACAGCTCGAAACACATCACCAATTCTTCACAGGGGCAAAAAGGTTGCAGAAAAGTGGAGTGCTTGTGTGCAAACCGTTGAATGAACACGCAAAAGACTTTCATGCTCTCGTGGAGCCTTCAATGCATAACCCCCCCTAAAAATATAATGCGCATGCCAGACACAAACACTACCAGTTCTCAATGTTTTTGAAAACAAAACGCACACACACACACAACCCCAGCCCCCTCAGCAGCTCCTGTCGGTCATAGAAATAGAGAACGTTTGATGTTCCTCGGGCGAAAGCCAGTGGAAACAAATGTCATTGTCACTGTACTTCTTCGCCCTAAACCCCAGCTCTGAGGTCCTGGCCGCTGTAATTGGTGCCTC
This sequence comes from Durusdinium trenchii, assembly GCA_963970005.1. Classification (NCBI taxonomy): domain Eukaryota; class Dinophyceae; order Suessiales; family Symbiodiniaceae; genus Durusdinium; species Durusdinium trenchii. The sequence goes on along the minus strand of CAXAMN010008891.1, from coordinate 778,455 downwards.
CAAAGGCATAGAAGTCATCCGCCACCGTGTTCCATGCAGCTGTGTGATGATACAACCCTGTCACCGTGCCCGTCCAGGAGATGGCCTCCCAGTGATTGGCCTCCCACGAAACTCTCGCGTCTCGACGGAGCGGGGTTCCGGGTGGCGCGGGTTCCGCCGGTCAGTACAAGGCGAGTTCTGTGTTCATCCCACTCAGACTCTTGGAGAGCCAATCCAAGTGAGTGGTTTATATAGGGATTGGCATGCCTTGACCATCAACAGTGGTCAATGAGCCTTTCGAGTTCTGAGGCGCACGCGTAGGGTGTTCTTCAACCTCAACCTACACACACAATGACTTTAATGGCCTGCATTCGAATCAACGGTATTTGTCTGCATTCGTTCGCTTCTGTACTTCAGTTTACGTCGCTTTGACTTGGATTCGTCCGTCGGCCCGAATCCAAGTGGAGTTGGTGCCACATCGAAAAAGCGTTCCATCGAACGCCGTTCCAACGCTTGCAGGTCCAAACATCCAACGCCGTTCCAACGCGGCGGTCGAAAGGACGCGCAGGGGGCGTTTGGTCGAAAGCCATGTGTTCTGCCGCGGTTTTTCCGCGCGATTGCAGTGGCTAGGTTTCTTCCAAAAGGGATCGGTCCCTCCATTTGTCCATTTCGAGCTACGTGTTGATATTGATACTGTGACAACAAGACGGTCTTAGAGAGATTGGATGCATCCCCACGAGCTGCAGACAGTGTATATAGACGTCGAGAGATATAAGTGCTCAATCTCCCATTACGTATGCAACACACTCACCCACGCTGATGCAAAGAAAACAAAAGTCTGGAGTCTCAGACACCATGACATTAGACTGGGATATGACCGGAGAGAAATGCCTTCCTCCAGAGTGGCGTCACCGCCCCGAAAAGACAAAAAGAAGAAAACAGGGTCAGCTCCGGCCTCTCGGTGGTAGAAATACAAGTCATTCTTGATGCCTCCTTCGCCAGCCACAATTGTTCGAAACTGGGAGCTCTGACCTCTTGAGCCTCTTTACCCTGGCTGAGGCCGAGTCCTTGAAAGCCGCCAAACAGATAAAAGCCATCTGCAGCATCGCACCAGACAGCTGCGCTTCCATAGCGGCGACTTGGTGCAGTCCCAGTGGGGGAGAGCCATTCCCACAGGTTGGCCTGCGGAAACGGCAACCAGAAATGCTGGCCCACTCCGAAACAGTTGATGTCCACCTTTTCCGGGTAAGAATTTGTAAACAACAAAAATGGTCTGCAGTAAGTATCTATGCAGTCTCTTACTATGCAGCTTGCTCATGTGCTTTTGCTTAAAATATGGACTTTGCTCAAATAGCTCAAATTCGCAAAGCGTTCCAATATCTCTTCAAACCAGGAGCCTGTGGCACATGTGGCAGCAAACGATCTTTGGTTGAGTGTGGCCCAAAAATTCAGAGCAACAAGGAGGCAACGATGGAACCAAGCATTTCTGCAACACAACAGGGAAAATTTGGAGGGGTGTTGATTGAAGGGTTGATCGAAGGGTTTGAGCGTTCGACAAATAACAGCGTTCGACCAAGGTGGTCCGCTCCAATAGGTGCGTGAAAGAGGATGGTTCGCAGAAATACCTTGTCTTGCTTTGAAAGAGGATGGTTCGCATCTTTGAAACCACCCCTGTATCATCATCCAACACGGAAAACAGGCATGTCTACATGGCTGCATAGATTTGACAGCCTATGCTGTATGCCTATGCTTTATCACCCCTTCCTCTTGGAGTCCTAAAGCCAGGCCGTGCCTGGCGGTTGTAGAAATACAGGCGATAGCTCGTCGAAACTTCACCTCCGCATAGGACCGAATCACTGAAAATTCAGAGAAGAAGTTGGGTGGCACATTGTTTATGGGTGGCATAGTCTAGTCTTTTATGTCCCCATCTCCTTGCATCTTCCATGCACGCAAAACTAAGTCTGCTTTCTGCAGCCTCCAGTCCCATCAATGACGTAGAAACCATCGTCCATGGTGCTCCAGAGCGCTTTGGCATCACGCTGCGTTGGCATTGTGCCACCCGGTGAGAGGAGCTCCCACTGCCTCACCTCGCTGACCCCACTGCTTGGAGGGGGTGCCCAAAAAGAAGTGTGAAGTGAGTCGAAGTACGCAGCGTAAGGAAAACACGGAAAGAAGGGCACAAGGCAAGATGGGCGCCGGAACCGGTCCCGGCACATGTGACCATGCCATGTCCCACATCAGATTTTCTCTAGGACCAGGAATTTCAGCTGGGCTTTTGCCGTACATCAGAGTTGATTGTCACCATCCTCGGAATCCACTAGGAATTGTCAGCGTTCAGACCCCGTAGGCCCCTTTCGCCTCTCAGGTTTAAAGAGCAAGTGCTGCAGAGTCTGCCCAAGCCGTGGGCCCCGTTGGCGAGACACTAATAGCGTCCTTGTTCCTAGTAGTAAGGCCAGGAGCCCCTAGTAGCGTCCTTGCTCCTAATAGTTTTTTTCTTTCGTACATCAGAAGCAACGTTGGGTCATGGGATTCCGAGACTCCTGCAGGGCTTATCAAAGCAACGTTGCACGGCCGGCAGAGTGTTGGGCCAAACTTGACGGCTGGGGGTTTTCTGACAAAAGCTAGCTGCATCTAATAATATGGCCTTTCAATGGATGGGGATGCGCGGCATGATGTAAAACAGAATTGTCCTAAAAAGGATGCTATCAGAACTATCATGCTCCCAAATCTGACACGTCCAAATTCACTGGGTAGCCGATTCCATCCCCCAGCCAATAACTTGCTAAAACAAGAGTAACTCCAGCTAGCTGAAGCTAGCTTCCCACGGCTGTGGGGTATGCTGTTGTACCAAGGGTGAAGACCAAGACATGTTGTAAGACACAGCCTCATTCACAACAAAAAACCGTTTTATGTGTTATATATAGTTATATATATAATGTTATATATATATATACGTACTGATTGCAAAAAGAACGAAACATATGCGTTGTCTTGCCAGGATTGTCAATCAGAAAGTGCGACTGTGCTGCGACTGTGAGCAACTTCTCTTTAAATATATAGAGGGATGGTGCTGATCATCCTCTTTGCAAAGGCTTTGACACATGGGGCGGCGTCTCCCTACCAGGAGAAACTCCCCAAAGAATCTAAATCGGAACAGTGAACAAATCATCAGGAGATGTCCCAAACAATGAAATCATTTGGGGTTTAGATCAGGAATCCTTTTGATGTTGCCATAGAAGATCATTAGGGCCAATGTCCCAAACCATGAAATCCCACAGACTTTCAAGCGAGAAATCCCACATCGACTTGATTTGGCCCGCCTCTTCAGCTGCCATCACAGTGGCCATGAGGCACGCGAACCAATCAAGCCGTCTCATCGGGCGACGTGGCGGGCGCGCGGTGGCACCGGTGGTCGGGCGCCCGACGTCGAGCGCAGCGCGGCTTGAGCCAAGTCAATCCGGCACGTTTGGGGCAGAACTCACGCAGGTGGAGCCCCTAGTAAAGTAGTTTCTTGTTCCTAATTGTCGAAAACGGCATCGAGAAATGGTTGGAACAAGTTGTTCAAGGTATTATATCATAGCCCTTTTGCCACACACTTGGAGAGTTGCTCGCAAGAGCTAGGATCAGTATGAAGTCCCACTTTAGATGATTACATTACCCGCTGCATTGTAGACCTTGACTTGCAAAACGGAAAGGTGAATGGGTCAGCTGCATCTGTATGGTTTAACATTGGGTGAAACAGAAAGAGTTAAATTGCAGGTACACAGATTGGCGTCCCAATCTGCTTCACGGAGTAGCCACAGCTGTCTTCGTTGGCAGCAGAACTGTGGACTCCCTGCTGTTTGCGGTTGTTTAAAATGAGAAGTCATAAATCGTATTCCTGAAGCATGGTGGACTTCGTCAAAACGGTGATTAGCTATGTCAACCTTGGGAACAGGTGGTGACACACACAGAGGGCCGGGGACGGCGCACTCTGCGTGAGATTGCTCTGAAAAGTGACTTCTGCGGCTTGAAATGAGATGGCGGGGGCCGAAATCCTGAAGTATGGCGGGGCGTCATCAAAGCAAGGATTAGCTATGAGAACCTTAGGAACAGGTGCACAGAGGGCCGGGGACGGCGCACTCTGCAGCCGAGGAGGGGTAGGCGCACTCTCCGGGATTGTAGGCCAGAAAGTCGTAGTCTAGTGGATCCAGCGGAGGCATAGTCACGTATCTTGCGTGAAGCGTCCGGTGGGATGTAGGAGATAGTCCGTTGACGTAGATCAACATCAAAGCCAAGTAGGTGCATGTCTTCCGGGTTCTAATTCCACTGGATTGCCGTAGAAGTCCGGGTGGATCAGCGATTGGATGGCCATATGTTTGAGGAAGATGCTGTTGAAGGCGATGAAGCGATTGTCCACGTACCGGTAGTAGACGAAGTGGATCTCGGTGTGGTCAGTCAAGGGATGGTGAAGTTGATGCCATGAGTGTTCAATGAGGGCGATGGCGACATTGCACAAGGCCGGCGAGAGCTGAGAGCCAATCCCGACTCCTCGGACCTGCAGGAAGTATGAGTTGGACGCTTTGAAGATACATGAGTCTAGCGCAAGTGCTACGATCGTAGTAATGTCGTCGGTGTAGAGTGTCCGTTGCGTGGGATGTTTGCGGTGACGGCGGCCAATGTGGGCAAGCTGGATTGGGTCTCCGGTTGCGTGTGTATCAACCGTGATGGTTGGGGTAGGGAAAGTGTGTTGCCAGCGGTTGACAAGGCTTTGGACAGCTTGGATCAGGCGATCTTGGGGAACGGAATTGAAAAAGCCAACCAAATCATCGTTGACTGCATAGAGATCCACTGACACGGGTGTGTGCTGAAGGTAGTCATGGAAATGGTGCCAGAGTTGGGGAGTGGAAAGTTGCCCTGGTGACTGCGGTAGGAGGCCGCAGATCACACAGTTATCCGGGTGTATGATATAGCACTTGCCTTTGTCGTGCTTGACGACGCCGTGGTTGGCCGCGAGCAAACGTTCTCCTTCGTGTTCGCCACCCTGGGTGAACTTTTTGCCAGTGCCCCAAGCCATGCAGTGAAGAATGACGCCGGCTTTGTTCCTTGGCATTTGGCAATTTTTGTCGATGACTCGAGCTGTGTGCCAGGCGTCATAGATCAGCTTGCCGGTAGTTTCATAGCCTTGAGCATAGGAGGTTGCCTTCCTCAGTGGCGTGACACGCAAACACATGCACTGTACCGTGTTGAGTATCAGTCTGGTTGCGGCGATGGGGGATGTGTTCGACTCGCTGTTTGTGCTGGAGGCGGGGGATGTAGAGGGAGAAATATGCTGTGGACTTGTAACCGTTGATGTCGTTGTCCCAGTCGGAATGGATCCATTGCTCAAGCATTTCTAAGTCCTTTGCAAAGATGCCGGCATTGGTGAGGATCCTGGCCACGTAGCGGAGCATAGGAGAGTTGCGTTCCGCAAGCTGATCGCATTGATGATGTAAGTAGTGCAAAATGCGATAGAAAGTGTCCCTGCCATAGATGTGACTGGCATGGTCGTGGTCTGCTGAAGTGTAGGGGTTGTAAGGTCGGCGATGTGGTTCAGTGGCTGTTGTGGGGCACTGGTGGCAACAATGATGCCCTTGGGTCTTGATGTAGTGGCGGGATCGCGGGTAGATCCGGAGGGACGGTCATCCGAATGCTGGGGGTTGGGGGTGAGGCGGATATTGGGTCGGGGAGGGGAACGAGAGCGGGTTCTGGGAGCGGCATGGGTACTGGGAGCGGCGTGGGCGCTGTAACTTGTCAATGGTGGTGGAGCCCAAACGCCACGCGTAGGTGGTGGGCCTGCGGGCGGTTGTGGCTTGACAGGGGGGCGTGGTTTTGGGCCGGCAGCTTGAGATCGTGTTGGTGCAGCTTGAGATCGTGTTGGTGTAGTGGTAGAAGTGGTGGTGGCCGGAGTGGATCGTTGCCGGATCGTAGCCTTGGGTGGGGCTGGTGTTGGTGGTGGCGTGGTGACAGGGGTTGGAGGCTGTTGAGGTGGATGTGGCTGGGGTGGGTGCGGTGTAGGGACCGTGATGTGAAGTGGTGGTGGCCGAGTGGTGGCTGATGCCGCGGGGGAAGGAGCCGTGGGTGAGGCAGAGACACTCGTGGTGCCCGTCTGTGGATCGGTTGTGGTGGCTGTGCTAGGTGGGTGAGCCTGCGGTGGCACGGTTGGCCGTGGTGCCAGGTGGTGGAATGGGCGTTGGCGGAGTGGGTGTTGGAGTGGGGGGGGGGGCCGGGGTCGGTGGAGATGTACTGAGAAGGGTCGGTGGGGACTGCCTGTTGTACGACGTTCTGCGGGTGTGGAGGCCAATATGTCGCAGGGGCGACAAGGAGTGTGGGTGAGGTCCAAGAGGGACTCGTGTCGGGTGGGTGGGGGGTTGATTGCACTGGACAACTTGCTGGGTGAAGTGCGGATGGAATCTGAACCAGGTGGGTATTGGGAATGGGTTGGAACTGTGAAGACATCGCTGTGGGGGAGGTGTATTGAAGTGGTAGATGCTGTGGGTGTGGTAGTAGTGGTTGAAGTGGTTGAAGGTGAGGCCTGGGATTTGCATCGTCGAAACTGCACCGTACGGAGCCGAAGGGGTCACCAAGGAGGTCGGCTGTGAAATAGGTCCATAGGGTGAAGGTGCACTTGGTGTTGGAGACGGTTGAGCCATCCAAGTGGAGGTCGTGGAGCGAGTGGAGGAAAAGTTCTCGCGCTGTGCAGAAAGTAACTGGCCTAACCTGAACGTACGGTCGTGCCTGAATCGTGCCTAAATTGACTGTACAGGTGATTACTTAGCACTGTAAAAATTGCAGAAAGCATCTTCAGTCTTTGATCACAGTAAGCCCTGCGGCATGAAATCAGGGGTAGCATGCAATACCGACATTCAGAGGCAATCACGGGAAGTTCCGGAGTGCAAACCGAGAACTCAGCAGAGGATCCCCCACGCAACGTGGGTCTGAACGTGTACCGCGCCCCTTGACGGGGATCACACCACAGCCCTCAGTGGGACCCTGTGGCGAAACACGCTTAGAGAGTTGCTCGCAAGAGCTAGGATCAGTATGAAGTCCCACACTAGATGATTACATTACCCGCTGCATTGTAGACCTTGACTTGCAAAACGGAAAGGTGAATGGGTCAGCTGCATCTGTATGGTTTAACATTGGGTGAAACAGAAAGAGTTAAATTGCAGGTACACAGATTGGCGTCCCAATCTGCTTCACGGAGTAGCCACAGCTGTCTTCGTTGGCAGCAGAACTGTGGACTCCCTGCTCCACCCTGCTGCTTAAAATGAGAAGTCATAAATCGTATTCCTGAAGCATGGTGGACTTCGTCAAAACGGTGATTAGCTATGTCAACCTTAGGAACAGGTGGTGACACACACACACACAAACACAAGTGTGAATTCACAATTTCATTCGCTTTCCATTGTGGCTGAAGATCCTGGGAGTGCGTCCTTGGTGAAAGCTCTGGCCAACATATATATATATATATATATACATATATAATATCTTGATATTTTCCGGAGTTTCCATGATCGAAAGGATGTATCAGAACCAAGGCAAACACAGACACGACTCTGGAAGACTAAGATCTTGCGAACATGAAAGCATAAGACCAAAATATGAGGATGTAAAACATGTCTGTGGGCATGAACGCATCAAACAAATACACACACAGAACATCAGACCGACAACCCAAGAAATTGACAGACTGACGGACCGACGGACTGAGGGACAAACAAGCATGCTGTCTCATGAGAGGTTGATAAGTCTTTTCCTTCATCGCTTCGTCTCACCATAGGCTTCTTCACTTTGGATAGCCATCGTTTCACCGCTTCACTTTGGATAGCCACCATCCTTAGAACCCGAAGTGGAAGCAGAAGCTTCCAAAAGCACTGAGATATGCTTCTATTGAGGACGCAACCGATAGGAGCATTTCCATCACCTAGCACAACAGCAAGACTCTCACTGCCGCAGTCCGTCCCATCTCATGGGGCTGGGCTGGGGTGGAGTGGGGTGGGGCGTACTACCGTTTGAAACAACTTGCAAACCCAAGAACTGACTGTGGGCGGGATGTTGGATGAGCTGGGCAGGCGCGGGATGACTACCAGAGGAAGGAGCAAGACCTCAGAGCTGACTGCGTGAGATGTTGGGTGAGCTGTCCAGGTGCGGAAGAGCTATCGGAGGAGGGAGGGAGACCTAAGAGGCTGACAGCGTGGACGGAATGTTAGTTGAGCTCTGTGGGTGCAGGAGAGCTCTCAAAGCAGGGAGTGTCACAAGCGACGAGCCAAATAGCATCGCAGGCGAACGCCTAACCACTCATGCCGTTCTCTTTTGTGATGTTCCCTCAACAAGTCCAAGAAAAAAGCCGCTGGCGTTTTTGGCTTCTGCTCGTTGATGAAAAAAGGGGCACAAATCGACTGAAGAGCTACCCTCCGAATTATGAAAGTGGAGGACCGTCAAGGACTCACGGACCCCCTAGGAGTGCAAAGAAGTTCACCGTCTTCCTTTTGCATTTGGTCCACTTCCATGATGGCTCTAGAAGAAGTCATCCACATCCAACAAGGCTTCATCAAAGGCCTGGCCTTCCTGACTCGATTCGCTACCTGGCAGAAAATGGCTGAAGCACAAAATAACCAAGATGTAACATGTGAGTCTCCTGGATTATCTTGGCTAGGGCCTAGGGGAGATCGCATTACTTCATTTCTTTCACCCAAAGACCTCACCTCCTCCACTTCCTCGTCTTTCAACGCAAGGCCTGGACAAAAACAAAGCTCATGTCGCGCCATGGTCTCTTCGATCCAAGCAACCCAGCCAAGCAGTACAGTGCCCCAAAATACATCCGGCTCGTCTCGTGTGCGAGGTTTCCCCACCACTGGGGATGTAGAAGCCACGTCGAGCGATGCGCTCGGCCACCGGGAAGCTTTGCCCTGGGCGAGGTCAAGGAGGAAAAAACACCAAAAAGGCGGTGTTTGTTCAAGAGATATATATATATATGGGATTATAAGGTGATGACGATCTCGACTTGACCAAATCAAGCACCCATCAAGACTGGCGATTTACAAGTCTATCCTGACAAGGCCACGTCTGCCATGCTCGTCGGACAAATTCGCAATGCCTTTAAAGAGGCCCATCTGGAGAAACACCGGCTGCTCGTGCATTGGCCAAAAAAAAGGCCTGCACGCGCTGATCAGGACGCCAACCAAGCTGCATCCAATAAGTTGCAAAACAATCAGAAACCTTCAGGCTAGGTCTCATCGGTCCCAAAAAATGGTAGTGCTTCAAAGATTCTGCTTTGCTAGAAAGGTATACTCTGCAGCTTTTTGGAACAACCCCAAAGCAGCCCGGCCTTGTGCCCACTTTGGCAGCAGCCAGGTGCTTCATTACTTCATCTGCTTCGCAGGGGACAGACGGAAGCAATTCCACCTGAAGAGAAACTACCAGAAGAATCTCAATCTCAGGTTTGAACCAGTGAAATAAGAAAATCAACGACTTCTGAGCCCCACTTCCGCTCTATCTGACTCTTACCTGACTATGACCTGCAGACCTGTGGCTCCCCGGCCCCATAGACCCAGTAGATGTTGGTCTCCGATCTCAGATCGTCCTCAGATCTCTCACTCCTGAACTCTCCCCAAAGAAAGGGAGAGCTCAGAGCATCTGAGGTCCCTGACTGGAGGTAGAATGAGACCAGGACATCCCTTCAAGAGCTTGCTGTACAAGCGCCCAATCTGAGAATCGATTCGGCCGCCGAACCTCTTCGACCAACTCGTCGGACTCCTTTCGCGACGCCGTTCGCGACGGACTCTTCGGTTTGCCCCATGGATTTCATCCGGTCACCCAAACGCCCGTACCGCACCCAAGCAGGGGCGGCCTGAAGCGCCCCCCCGCGCACCACCACCGCGCGAATCGGCGCCTCGCGTTTGCGTTGCACGGCTTCGTCCAGATGCAACAGCTGACCAAGGCCCAAGGCTGCCTGGACGAGAATTGGTTCCGAAGCCGCATCAGCGGAACTCTCTCGACCGGGGAGGAACAGCGAGGGTCTTCTTGTTGCTCTTCGGTCCAAGGTCTCATCCCAAGCGCGGTCGCCGACGTTTGACTATTTGGTGTTGGTTTCTATGTGACCCTTCCGCTCTTCTTCAATGTCAGTGTCCATTTCTGCTTCCATTCCCCAGCCAGCAATGTCTCGAAAGTGATTGCCCCACAACATATTTAGCCAAGTATGGTTCAAGAAAGAGAAATCTGTACTGGTCTGTTGTATGATTTTCATTCTTACCTTCAGTTGTTTGAGCAACCTCAGCATTGCACTGGCCTGCAGGTTGGTCATGCGGTAATTCCACCCCAAGTCCTTGCACTGGAGCCGATGGCACAACAAACCTTGTCAAACCCGGAACCTCACAGCGGTAGCTTTCCAGGTGTCTCTTATCAGGTATGTAAGATGTGGGACTTCGAAATGAATGTACCTTTTGTATCGAAAAATATTGTGCTTGTATCGTCCGATCTTCTGCTTATCGTCGGGAAAAAGTAAAAAACGAGGGGCTCATCATCTCTTGGGAGAGATTTGCACCTGGTGGCTTCTTTCAGGTCCCAAAGCGGTGATGGGCCCAGTGAACCCGGACGAAAGAGAGATGGTGTCGCCGCAGCCCCGGTCGATCCAGGTGTTTTTTTCATCATTTCCCTTCTTCAGATGGAAGAAGTTCCGACGAAAAAATCAGAAAAATGGACGTCTCAGATTCTATGTAGCTTGCAGACAACAACTTCTGCTGCCATAGGATCCTGCATCCTTTGTCTCTGTTTCTCAGAACAGCCCAGGTCTCCAGCTTCGGACACGTCGACCGGACACCGCGCGACTTGACCCCACAGTCAATCCTCGTGGACAAAGCGCCGCTTCTTGGGATCAAAACATAGGTTCCGCAGCTGCTGGCACCTGGAAACAGAACTGGCGGTGCCGCACTGCGACTCGGGTACGTGGGGCTTCAAAGCTTCTTGAGCGTGAGGGAGAAAGATTGAAGTGCTAACATGCAGAAGCCTCAAGCCATGAGCAACTATGAGCAACATGTCACAGCAGTTGAAGAAGCTGAGATGTTTTTTGTCAAAGCTGCTAGTACTGCCTACTACCTGCTGCATGGCTGCACCTCTCGGCCAACTCTGGGTCATCACATAAAACCATCCCACCTTCACCTGTCAGGGAGCACAGCGGGATTTCCGCCAATGAAAACAGCTTCACCAATGAAAAACCCCTCGCTATCTCTGAGAATCCGAAAAAGCAGTAGGATGTGAAAACATCGCGAGGATGTCAAAAGGGTTCCAAGACATGTCAGACAACCCCTTCATCACGAACACGGATCTTCTTGATCATACCTCACCCATGGCAAAGCTTCCCTGCTCACTGGTTGCACCTATTCACACCTCACCCGAAACCAACGCCTGTGGTGATGTGCTTGTTTGGGTAAAAGCTCATGGTGCTGATCTCTCCAAAGGAGCCGCAGGGCCGCCCCAGGCAAGTCCTCAGCAAATCAGAGGTTTTTGTGCCACAACCAAGCAACCCCACAGCTCCGATGCAAGCTCCGAAGCCAAGCAACTGCCCAATCATTTCAGCCGCATCCTCTATGACTTTGATGCCATGTTCCTCTCGAGGACTGTTCACAAAGAGTGAAACCAACACTCAAAATGCCCAAAAAGGAGCTACGCAGCTAACGATGAGCGCCATGCCGAAACGAATACTGTACTCACACAAATCAAATGGGTTTATCTCAAACTCAGGCAACCAGAAACTTTTGGCAACCGGAAATTGTAAGAAGCTGACCAGTGATGTCCTTGGAGGGTGTTCCCATTTTACAAATCCACCCAATCATGTGTCCTTGGCCAAAGCAAGCACCGGCCTGTGAGAAGTCTCAAGCACACACTTCCTCTCAGCATTTCAAGCTGGCGCTCAGAAGCTGGCTCCATGTCCACGGGAAAGTGGTAAGTGTGGACACAAATGATCGCCTGCGCATGATCGGAAAAGGAGCATGAAACCGGAAACCTTGAGCACTTGAAGGACCAACGTTTCAAGCCAAGGTGCGTGGTTTTCGGGCCATACACAAAGTGCGGTGGTTTCCAGGCACATCTAAATCAAAAAGAAGCCAAGGACCCATTTTGAGAGCCTCGTCCACATTTTGAAGGTCACTAACCAAACTATACTATATGGACTGACGTATTCCCAACCTGCGAACCTGCCAAACTTGCACTTGGTCTATTAGGTCTCGCCTTGGTCTTCGGAGTGATCTTGGAGGCGAGCTGGGACACGTCCATATTGAAGGTCGCATCCTCAGATGTGTTCGTTTGCGTGTTCGTCTCCTCCGTCGTTTTCTGCCCCTCGTGTTCGTCTCCTTGGATCCCACACCGAGTCCACCAAGACGGGAACGGAACCGCCTCTCACGACCTGTCGGTGGCACCGGTGGAGAACGGAGGAGGCGTTCCGCGGAGGGTCACGTGACCGGTTGAGAGTCTTCAAGCGATCCCAAGAGGTCTGGGGATTGGAGGCAGCTAACTTGTGGGGTCTGGAGAAAGGAACGGAACTAGTTGTTGGTAGGAACTCCATGTGAACCGGTGGAGTGGCGGCCGTCATCTCGAAAGGAGCAACAGAGCCAATGGGCGTGGGCCAGTTTGTAGCAAACTGGCCAAACAAACAAAACCATGGTAGTGTTTAACACATCTTGGAGCCACACTGCAGAAATTCCGAACAAGACCACCCAAGTCCTCAACAGCCAATCCCTGCGACACCCTGAACCCCCATTGAACAACTCGTTCGATCTCCAAGACTCCCAAGTCATGAACTAATGTAGATTCTTAATCAATAAAACAAACCTCCCTCTCCATATGAAGAGAAATGGAGGGGGGTTCTTCATCAGTCTACATGATTAGTCGCATGCTGAAGTGACCATCCGACCGGCTTCGTTCCGAGGAGATTCCAGAACCGAACCCTGGAACCACCGGTCCACCGCGAACGCGTTGGCAGAAATGCGGCGAAGGCGTTGAGGCGTAACGCGGAATGCAAAGGACGCGATCGGGTACGGTGAACTAGTAGCTTCTTGCGAAAACTAGTAGAAATGCCAGGAGCGCCCCCGTTCGGTTCGCGTCCGAACGCTCCGGACTCGAGTCGCGATGCCCGTCTTGTTGCGTTCGTAGCTTCTTGTTACTAGCTCCGATTTTGTCTACAATGTCTCATTTACTCATTTATATGTAGCTGGTGTTCAACATCTACCATACCCGCCCAATGTGCAAGAGGTGCGTAGAATCGCAGAAAGTGTCAACGTTGCGCGGGATTGAAGGCAAAACCATAGTTTGGCAAATAAGACAGCATGTGAAATTCGTGAGAGTGAACATGCCGAATTCCAGCAAATGCTGCAGCAGGCCACCAGCACTACCAACAACAATCAATAGATTTGCGTGCGGCCTGACAAAACCTCATTGCATTCAACAAAGTGTACGCAATTAAACGAGACGGCCCACAATCACAACATGTCCAACAATCCTATACTTAGTATGATGTACTAGTCCTACCAAACGATTTTTGACCCACTAAAATCATCAACTCGTCCCCCTGATATTGTCACCATATTAGACCATCAAGAACCAACACGAATAGCTTGCGTGCGCCGCTTTCGCCATTGGCACAGCCGTAACTGGGCCAACACCTCAGTTACGGCCTGACGGGGTAAGCCGTCCACCCTTCGGAGATCGTCTCGAAAGACGAAAAAGGCGGTGACCACGGTGGCCGAGTCAGCCATGACTCTGAGGTGGCATCTTATCCACATCTGAGATTCACTTTAAGACCCTCCAGGTGGTATGTTGTATGAGACGCACTTGACAACCAAATATGTATGACCGAAATACCACCAGGTCTTGGGATTCGGAAACATCTTCAGACATTGCGTGCAGGTCATAACTGGCTCTTTCGACAGCTTCACCATTAGATTGACCTGCCATATCACACTTCTCAACCTCTGGCCTTGCCCTCAAAGGAACCTATAGCTTACCCAATAAATTGATCAACTTCCCTTTAATTTAAGACACGCTGCGTGCTGCAATCTACCAGTGCGCGAAATATCTCCGTGCCAAACGCAATGTTTCCACAAACTCGATGTCCGCTTCGACATGAATACGCACCGTGCCTGTCCATTCGATGCGGCCGTGCGGCATGGTGTCTTCGTTCGCTCTCTTTAGGCACCGTGGCCGCATCAATTCACGCATGCTACCATCACACCTTTGCTACCATACTTGCTGAACCCGCTGAAAGGCAAGGAGTGCGTAGCGAGCCGCTTCTCGTTTCTGGCAAGACCACTGAAACCCAAAACCACAGTAGGTTGGCCTTCCTTGTCGATATGTCATATGTTTCATGGGTGAACCGGATTTCGACCCAAAGGCACATAGCAATCTTGTGACTGAACAAGTGTTTTCCCCAGCTCATCTGAAATCCATGTGAAAACCCCATGCGCCTGGGTGATCACTGAGATGATGCAAAAGCTTGGAAGAATCACCTGACAGGACCGACCGAACAGAACAAAAAAAGGGGCGCTCCTGTCTCAAAAGCGCAGGAAGAAGCCCGAGGTGTTCTGCAAATGGTGTACTTCAAAGCCCACATGGACCCCACACACCCAAAGCCCCAAAGCCGCAAGAGTAGCAAAAAAAGGACAAGTTCCAGCTAGCACGGCAAGCTTTCGTCACGAACACGAAAGAAGTCTCATGCAGTTTGGAAACCAACTGAGCCAAAACAAATCCTCTCATTTTGCGGCTGCATTCAACACAATTGACACCCCAAACGGATGGAATTTCCAGCTTTGCCGGATGACAGCTATGTGGCTATGTACATCTCGAAAAATGGTCGCCAGTTGCATCACTAGTGCCATCACTCCGCTACTTTGGAGGCGTCCTCTTGCACGGTTTGACAAACCCTCTCCGCGCTCGCTCACTATGAGCTTGTCTTCGACGACAAGCTCTTAACTCATGGGGGTTAGCTCTATGTAAGTTACACTTTTCATTAACACTTGAATTGGATCTGCAGCATTCTGCAGCAACAGCGCCCCTCCTTCTCCCAGATGTTGTGCTCGCAGGTGCTCTCACGCTCATGAGTTACGAGCCTCTTCTCTTGGACGTCATAAGACATGGTGTAATGCCGTGTCTCTTCCAAACTCTGTCGCTGATTCCTCGAGAGGAAAAAGGCCGGAAGAAACAAAGGATCATCCCACCGGTCACAGGTGGTGCGTGCAGATGAGACCGGTGGGTGTGAAGGACCATCAAGAAAGAAGCACTGGCATTATAGAAATCAAAACGTGGAACTGATGTGCCATACCCCCATGCCTGTCCTTTTCCTGTGTTCCTTAGCAGCAGATTTTGAAGCCTTGGCATCAGTTGCTTTCATCTCATCCTTGGCCTCGGCTGTCAGATTGGTGAAATGTCTGGCAGACCAAACTCAAGCACAACAAACACAACACATTCTGCGACATCAGCGTGCCCATCACTGCAAGAAAAAAGTATACACCCCAAGCGTAGGTCGTTTGCGAACAATCAAAGCATGGAAAAGATATATAAAAAATCCTCCAGCCCCAGCTCCCTCTCAACTCAACTTGCAGCTCGGGGTTCAAGCTCTTCTCGATCAGAACTCTTCTCGGTCACACTCTCATGAGGTGGACCAGCATCAACATCGCCATCTTCCATCTCACAGTGACCCCCTTGAGCCGAGAAAATACGAAGAGGCAAGACAGGTGGAGGCCCCGTCAGCCCTGTGTCCAAGAAACCACGGGATTTGCGTCTGGAATGGTTTTTCTTCAGGGTCTCTCTTTGATAATGCTTTCTTCATATGTCAACATCATATCCGGTCCAATGCAAAAAACAGGTGACAAAACAAAAAACAAGCAAGTATACAACAGGTGAGATAAGGATGACCTCACCCTACAAACCCTGGAAGGTTGACATCTCTTCTGGATCGGAATCTGTTCATTTTCGTGATGTCAACCGACCTCGGTGGCGAGTTCGGGCCGTCTTTTTCCCCCGGTGCCTAAAAAGCTTTGAACCCCAGAAAATGGGTTGAAAGGATTTGTCTTTCTTTTGAGACCACTCTGTGTGCTTCCACATTCATGGTGCCAAAGCCCCTGGTTTGTCCTGCGCTTCCCAGGCCCCGAAGAAACGGTGCGGTGCGCACCTCATCGCCTTCACTCAAGTTCAACGCCTGGAAGCAAAAGCTGCAAGGCGAGTGCATGGCTACACCGAAATCGCGACATGGCCGCCGTGGCCCTGCAAACAAGCAACACATTCTCATTCTTGGCATCAATAAAACATCAAACAATATCCTGTGTATATAACATGTTTTTTGGATACACCCACCTTCACTGCAATGTCCAATGCAGCAGTGCCATTGGCACACGCAATGGCATGCCTTAGCACATTCGCAAGCCTTGCAAGCTTACCGGTTTTTTAGATTTGCAGCCTTGAGGATGCTTTTGTTCAACTCTTCAATAGCTATTGGGTCATCGGCCTCCTGCTGCACCTCGAAGCCATTTTGGATTCGAATTCTTTCACCGCGGGGCCTGACAAGGAATGAGTCTAGTGTCCTGACAAATGCATTGTTTTGATTCAGCACAACATTTTCTGTTCACAAGCCTTCCGATGATATCCATCCTGTTTCAATACAATCCGCAACCAGCTCCTCCCACCGAAGATCATCGAACGAGCTGCATTCACATGGTGTCCAAATTTCATGGGGCAAAGGGCACGATAGCTCCAGACACACACGAGGCTGTCAAGGCTCAAGAGGCTCTCTTGAGGCTCCTTTTCTCCACCCCAAAACTTGGGCGTGTTCACCGCGAAAGCGGTCGTCGATAAGTCCATGGCATCAAAAGCTTGCAAGGAGGCAAGCCAAAAACCACCAACGGTAGTTTTTGCTTTTTCGTGACCGCGAACGCTGATGCAAATCCACAACATCATCGTTGGGCAAACTCAGCTGCAAGTGCATCTGTGGTCTTACACCAATTGCAATGTACGCTGACAACTATCCTGATACAAATATATATATATATATATTATATGTATGTATGAATTTCATCGCACTGTTTCATTGCAACACATGAGTGATGACTGCTGTATTTTTTTTTGAAAATTGAGCATCACATGCATCGGATTCATTCCAGCTGATCTGAGTAAACCCATGTCCGCGAGAAAATGTGATGCGGACAGCGCTGGCGGGTAAGGTACTGAAACAATCAACATTCCAAACAATGGGCAGCCATAAGAATGATGCAGCACAAGAAATCAAGCAGTGCAAACACGACCACGGAACCAAGAGCAGCAAGCATACAATGAACAGCCACAAAAAGGCTCAACCGGGCATGAGACATCGAAGTTACCACCGAAAGAAAAGGAATGGATTTGTGATTTATCGGCTTGCAATCCTTCCGGGTCACAAACGAGCATTCGAAGTGGGCATGCAGAAACCAATATGGCCAAGCACCAACAAGAAAACATTACAGTAAGTGGATCTTCAAATCAATTTGAGTGAAAGTCTTGCCATGGCAAGCTACAATTAGCGAGGAAGGTCCCAAGTGTGATCAACACAAATTATCCTGGCAAGAGACCCCAAACAGCGTTGCCCTTGAGGCCTAGAAGTGCAGAAGCAGAAGGTTTAGAGATCCAGACGTATTTGGACTTAGAGAGATCTGAAGATGTAGAGGTCTAGAAATCCAGAGGTTTACAGGTCTGGAGATCCAGAATGATCTAGAGGTCTACAAATGCCTAGAGATTGAAAGAGATCTACAGGTCTGGTGGTCTAGACATCGGGGGGCCTTGAGGTAAAGAGAGATTCAGACATCTGGACAAAGAGGCCTTTAGCTTTTGATATTCAGAGAGGTCGTGAGATTTGTCCAGAGGCCTAGAAACATAGAGGTCTCAAGGTCTAGAGATAGAGTTTTAGAGGTTATGGCATGTTGCTCAGGAGCCTGCTGGACGTGTGTGCGCCGAGGGAGGTATGCTGGGTGCCTTCGTCAGTGTTCGCATGTCCTACACTGCAATTGCCCGCTGCCGGCCACAGTCGCCTCAGCTAGTGCAACTGTGTGGAATAGTTGTGCCCTGATGCAGGCTGTTTTCCAAGGCCTGAACAGCATTGCAAGCGAAACAGACCAGGACTGCTGCAGCCAATAAGTGCCAGCAGATGCAGTCAACCACTCGAAATTGGCCGGTGTGCCAACACTCCAAACCTGGCAGGGGCAGACTTGTCCCTTAATATTCCGAGAGGCCACTTGGAAGTGGCCTTCAAGGTCTGCAGTGCCAATGCTCTTTTGCGTCGGAGATAAGAACAGCAGATAACAGGAAAATCTCGAGAATTCAAGGCCCGAGTTGACAGTTGAACATTCTTTCAGGTCTCACTGGCTTCACCTTAGAGTACAGCGCGAAACTGTGCTTGTTTGTTTTGGGGGTTGGGTGTTTTGGTTCTAGTTTGGAGGTGTGTTTTTGGGTTTGGTGGTTTTGTTTTGCTTTGGGTCCAGTGCAACTGTGTGGAACAGTTGTGCCCTGATGCAGGCTGTTTCCCAAGGCCTGAACAGCATTCCAATGCAAGCGAAACAGACCAGGACTGCTGCAGCCAATAAGTGCCAGCAGATGCAGCCAACCACTCGAAATTGGCCGGTGTGCTTACACTCCAAGCCTGGCAGAGGCAGAAGGGGGACCCCATCAACCCTGTTGCATTGGGCACAGGGCCTTTGCAGGGTGCAGCAAGTTAGAGTGCCTTACCTATCGAGGGACTAAGAAAACAACGGGGCGACGCCTGCGAGTTGCTGACAATGCCTTCGAGTTCTTTTTTTCCACGAGTGCAGACGCCATGTGGGCGGTGTGCCCAGGTCATCATAGAAGGAAAGGAAACACAGCATATTGATGGGAAATGAAACACGGACCAAAGCCAAACCAAAAAGCCAAACCCAAAAACCCAAAACAACAAAACAACACAAGGCCACAACCAACCAATCCCATCAATATCAGTAGTGTTTCCTCTGTACGGATGTGAAACAGGTGAAAAAATGAACTACCAAATGACTAAGGGCCTGAATTCGCAACGAACGGCAAAATGCATCTGAACGTGGGTGGCTGCTCGGGACGGCCAATCAAATGTGGCCTCAGTCTGTTGGCAGGGGTATGGCCGCCCTTGCCATTGCGGTGTCGGGCACTTGACGTATATTGGCATCCTACGAAGTGCCATGAGCAAGGTCGGCAGTGACAATGACACTTGCCCAGTGAATCATTAGTGCAAGGCGTGGCAAGCCGTGGAAAATTCCCTCTCCGTGGCACAAACTATCCAATTGAATGCACCTACGAAGAGCAGAGGCTAGTCTCGAGTGTGGCGGTGGAAAGCATTGCAACGAAAGCGAACCGCAGACGGCGTGCTGATCTCCCTCCCGCGAAGGAGGCACAACACTCCCCCAATGGCTCCCACGCATTTGCCAAGGGGGTGACTAATCCATCAGATAGTGAGCATAGAGGACACTATCCTACCACGTGCATGGCCCGTGTGAAACAGGTGAAACGGAGACCTATCCTTGCATGGTACTTATGCCATCTTTGTACAAGACTGGCTGCGGTTCGGCTGCAACTAAGGTTCTCCCTGGGCGCCTTCCATCAACCGCTCTGCTACCACCCGCCGACCAGGGACAAGGAGCTAAGGCTCTCATCCCGGTGGGCTCACAAAATTGCAGGCGATGAAGGATAGATGAGGATCAATTTGCTCGTCGAGGGCTGACTTTCGTTCAGGCTACTTGGGGAAGGACCTTTTTAGTTGATACAGTATGGCTACGCAGCTATGAGCCCGAGCGCACTGCTTCAATGAAGTCTTCTCTCCAGCTGTCTTTGGCAGTTGGCGGCAGGAAAGGAAGCCACGGAGGCTTTTCCAATAGGTCGCATTTGTCAAAGGCATTGACTCGAGCGTATGTCCCCCTCCAAGTCGTGATTTTCCCTGTTTGCAGAATGTGCGAAGTTGCGCGCAACCAGCAAAAGCACGCCGAGCAATGTAGAGCAGAGTTACTGGGATGTAGACCTCTTAGTGAGGCACAGTGGAGGAATGCTTCTTGCTCTATTCGTCTCAATTTGCTGGAGAGGTTGAGCGTTTGCAGCTGCGAGCAGTGTGCAAAGGTAGACCCCAGGATTTCAACAATGTCCGCGCGGGACAGGTCAACAATCTGGAGCCGTTTACAGCGCTCACAGGCAGCGGGCCCCACCCACGTGAAATCTGGCGGAAGGGAGAGCGAAACGATGCCGGCTTCCAAGAAACAACATTCAGGCAAGCTTCGTTCTGGGTTGGTGGGGTCATGCTCTGTCCTTTCCAAGTTGAGGTGACGCAAAGCCGCGCATTTCTCAAAGGCTCTAGGCCGGAGTTGCGGCTAACTGGTTAGTTGTGTGACTAGTTGCCCCAATTTGCGTTAGCGAGCAGCATGCCTCAAAGACCTTGATTCCGAATTGCCTGCATCCTGGGGCCAAAACGGCTCTTAGTAGGTAACATCTACGAAAAGCTCCATGTTGTAGGCAGACAACTGTGCTCGGCAAGTGGACCACCTGCAGTCGCTGACAGCTCCTCCAGGCAGCCTCCCCTGCTTCTACCTGAACGTGCCTGACTTCCGTATGGAGCGAGAAAGCCTGTGGCAGTATTCGATCAGTGGTGCTTGAAGGAACCCGAATGGCTTTCGCTCCTCCCTTGAGATGCCCTTTGTGTAGCGCGTCCACAAAACACTGACGGGCAATCACATTGAAACAGTGATTGTCTCGCAAGGTGCTCCAAATGGGGTCAGCCAACACTTTATGGGTGTCCTTGTGGACAAACTGCAGGCGCTGTTGTCCCCAAGATAGGGGAGCTGATTTAGCACTGCATTTTCAAACTCATTAAGTCTGTCATATTCTTGCAGGTCGATAGATAGCTGGATTTCCTTTCCAGCGAAAGTGGTTAGCATGAGATGTATTGCCACTGACCTTTCTTCACTCCCTTGCGAGCTGCACAGGGACATGGCGTCTGCACTCATCTCAGGGAGCCGC
Organism: Durusdinium trenchii; assembly: GCA_963970005.1. NCBI lineage: Eukaryota > Dinophyceae > Suessiales > Symbiodiniaceae > Durusdinium > Durusdinium trenchii. Next base: position 757,434 of record CAXAMN010008891.1, on the reverse strand, counting down.
CATTGCGAACTGAGGTGGGCTTGAGCCTAAACACGCTGAGTTAATCATGGACGAAAAGCTAAGGCTCTCATCCAGGTGAGTGGCAACTAGCAGGGACCATCAACAAGGACATCTGCAGAGTGAGAGAAGTGTTCTTTACGCTAATCCGGACATATGCCCTGAGTCGGGGATCATGTGTAGCCACGGTGGCCATCGCATGGCTGGACAAATAGCAAAAGCATTCTCTTCTGCATAGATTCCTCTCCATTTATGTCGGCCTGGGAGTTTGACCAGCCGTCGGAGTGCAGTACAGTTCAGAAAGGCTCTGCTAGCAATATAGTGCAATGAGGGCGGGATGGCAAGTTCTGGCAGTGCGGCGCAGTTCATGAAGGCCTTTACTCTGACGGTGTGGAGTGTGGTCGGCAGATTAACTTCACAAAGGCTAGTGCAGTGCACAAAGGTAAACTCCTGAATTTCTTCGATCTTTGTTTTCGAGATATCTACTTTTCTCAGTAGTTGACAATTATCACAAGCATGCGCTCCTAGCGCTTGAAAGTCCCGCGTGAGTTCAAGTGCGCGTATCCCCGTGGAGCTGAGGGAACCTTGGGCTAGTTCCCGGGCATTCATTCGCACTGGCAGCTCATGTGGATGAGCAGCCTCCCGCAGGGCAAAGTCGGCTAGGTTTATGCAATCTCGAAAAAGGTAGTGACCAAATTTAGTGGCACTGCAAAATTGGTTTGCCACTCCCTCAGTAGCATACACCCACTGGAGGGAGGTCTAGCTTGGACTAAGGACACAACTCAAGTTAAGCAAGCGTACGTGTCGAAGGCCAAACTTACTGACTGTCTAAGGACACCGGTAGGATGCAGCACAGACGAGCAGGACAACTTAGGTGTGTCTCACTGCCGCATAGAACTCTAGGACATCTGGGTACTCCAAATCAAATTTCCTCAAGCAGTGTCTAAGGACACAACTCAAGGCAGGCTGGCGTAAGTGGCGAAGGCGCCACCTACCGCAGCGTCTCAGGACGACACAGAAAGAAGCAGTACGGACGAAGGACACTCTTCTGGTGTGTGAGACAAAGAGGCAAACCGGACCCAAGTCAGAAGTGTCAACTACACAACGGCAATCGAAGCTGGGAGCCAGGTCTAGGGACACCCTCAAGCTAACTTGGGAAAAGGAAAGGTCTAGGGAAGGGGGTGCCTTAGCACTTGCCCAGGGCTAGGATACTCCGCACACGAAACAACTCAATCCGTTGGTGCTGAGCAATCTGTGACAGAAGGTATGTCCCCCTGCCTGGTACTGTGAAAGACAGTCAACATGCACAAATCGCGCAAGGCACAGTAGGGGTTTTTGGCTCAACCAGCGACCTTCCCTAGTTGCCCACCTATGGAGTCCTCTAGCTCTTCCGACGTTAGCTCTCCCCAAGCATGTGAGCCAGTCATGGAGTTCCACCTAGCGCTGACTACCCTTTCCGGCACAGTCGTCAACATCTCCATGAGCATTGCCAAATTTGATCGCTTTGAGGACCTCGAAGATCACGTGGTGGACTATCTTGCCTCCGTGACTGACCTCAAGGTCTTCGGGTGTGCGATTGACTTCTTGCAAGCAGACACGAAAACCTATTTAGATAATCCAGTCTGGGAAAAGCTGCAACAAAGCACGGAATACTCCATTGTGTTTCGTGATTGCTGTGAAGTCCTTCCCACGAAGGAGAGCTTTGAAGAGTGTCCACTCCGAGACATTCCGCTCGCCATCCATGTCCCCACGAATCCGGAGGAGAAGATTCCTGAAGGGGCCTTTGCAGCGGTACCACGCCTCCGCCACGTCAGTGTGGCATCCGGCATGAGGGTTGTTGGAGCAGAAGCCTGGCAGAGTTGTCGACAGCTTCGAAGCTGTGTAGAGCAGCCCGCACCGACAGCGCCCATATTATGTCGGTAGCCCTCTCCCTGGCAGCTGCCCTACAAACAGGGCGGTCTACACTGGCTGTGGCAGGGGTTTTTGGTGCCGGAAAGACGCGATCCCTCACATTCCTTCTGGTTTGGCTTGCTCTAACGACCAACCTCAAGATTGGAGTCGTCCATAAAGAAAACCCTGCCGGTCGTGCCATCACCAAGCTCTTAGCTTCGCTGGCCTTAGACAATGAACAAGCCAAATTCTTCGTAAGGGCAGTAGGATGCGAGGAAAACTTGGCCAATGCAGCCAGTACCAGGTATGACTTGGCCATGCAGTACTGCTCAGGGGCTATCCCCAAAGCCAAAGTAGTCATCGCAACCACTGGCTTGGTATGGGAGCAAAAGGCACACACGCATTCGGCGCTAAGGGTACACATGGAACAAATCGACATTCTGGAGGAGAAGAAGCGCAGCAGGACATGGACCTCAAGTCCGCCTTCGTCCCAGCCATTCCGCGCCAGCCGTTTTTTCGATTGCTCTTCGGAAACCCCAAACAAAGTCCCGGAGGGGTTGCTGACAATTTGAGAGAACATAGAGCATTGCTCCTCAAAGCTCCCATTGGCCTTCTGGC